>BMAF01002280.1:0-10834 GCA_014132575.2 Gasterosteus nipponicus
ACACTCAGTCCACTGGGTGAACGAGCGCAGGAGAAAGACAGATCGGTACACACCAGCTGGCCCTTTTCCATCTCGCCATCACTACAGGCAGCAGCCTGACGTTGCTGGAAGGCGGCGATAGGAAACTCCCACAGAGACCCAGTCCGTCCCGTCCGAGTAGTCAATTTGTGTTCGACCCCTGCAGGAGATTCGGGACCATGAGCGACCTCGGTGACCTCGAGGCCTCCTTAGAATCCAACCTGACCAACGGGAGCGCTGCGTCCGACTGCGGCCGTGTCGACGAGCCGGCCCGCATCTTCTTCCTGCTGGTCTACACGCTGGTGTTCCTGGTGGGCCTGCTCCTCAACGGCTTCACACTGAAGGTCTACTACTGCCGAGCTGGGCGGCAGCCGCGGGGCTCGGACGTCGTGACGGTCTACCTGAAGAACCTGGCGGCAGCCGACTTCCTGGTCAGCCTTTGCCTGCCCGCCCGGATTGCCAACTACGCCACCGGCTTCGTCGCCGTCCGCCGCGTCTACTGCACCTTTGGGGCCTCGGCCTTCTACCTGAACATGTATGCCAGCATCCTGTTCATGGGCTACATCGCGGCCAACAGGTAGGAGGTCGTCTCAGCGCAAGTCTTTGTTAGTGAAGGTGTACCGGTCAGATTGACACCTCACATGGGCATGTTACACTAAATGTGTGTTGTTAGCTTAGCTTAGCATAGAGAGAAGACGCAATCTAGGCTATTTCCCGCATTCTGTTCTGTTACAATAAATTCAGGTAGGAGGCAACAAAACACACTGAGATATTAGAAATAATATTTGATTTGATAAATAAGGGAATATAACAGTAATCCTCTGTATCGCTTTCTCTTGGATCACATATCTGTGCTGAGTGGTCATGCGTGGAGGACAGATTCTCTCTCTTTTCATTGTTATTGTTGTGTATTGACGATGTTGCGTAGCGTCTTTATTCGGCTATCAAACTCTACAACGTGTACAGCGAACGCGCGCTACCACGACCACAAAGACAGCGTGTTCGCTGAGCTCCAAAAGCATTTGTACTGTTCCAACAATAGAACTAAATGTAGTCAATATGCCACAGTAATTATTTTATAAACATAAGCGACATTTCTGCTCATGTTCAGAACTTTCTGCAAACTCAAAACACGTCTCCAATTCGCCGTCCTACTTTCAGAAAACAAAGTAATGTTACCGGAACAAAGGTATAATTTGCATGTAAGAGAGATGTGAGTTCCCTTTTCTTTCATTATCTACAGCATCAATATTTTGCCTTCATGGATTTGTTTAAACTTTTCAGCATTTGAATTAGCATCTAAGAACTCGGCGAAAACATAATGTCACCATGTTCGAAACGGCTTCAACAACACACACACACGCACGCACACACACACACACACACACACACACACACACACACACACATGTTCTATATAGTTAAAGCTTTGTTTTAATACATTACATTAATAAACAAACATTAACAGCAGTATAAAAACATGTTTAAATACTGATTTTGAATGCAGAAGCTGAACATTGACTTGATGATTCTCCAAACATTGAATTTTTGCAATAACAATGTTTCTAACATTTTTTAAACAATGTAACAAGAAAGTGTATCAAGGTTTTATGAAACTAATAAATCATATTAAGGCTAAACATGTCAGTCTCAAAGAACAAAGCCAAAGTTTCTATTTTCCTCTTTTTAAACAAAACGTGTTTCTGTGTGTGTGTGTGTGTGTGTGTGTGTGTGTGTGTGTGTGTGTGTGTGTGTGTGTGTGTGTAGTCAAGCAGATTGTTAATATTCCATGAGAATGGTTCACTTGGTGATACAATTACCAATTTGGAGTGAATAAGTACTTCTCTTTTAGAGAACCGCTGTCGACCCAAATTTCAAGATACCACCATTATTCAAAATGGCCGTCGCAGAAAAGGTCTTTTTCAGTGTAGACCTTGAATGGCTTGACATATTTTGTTGATTTAGATATCAAAATGTACATATTTTCATGCAAGAAATGCAATGGTGCCAACAAAAAATTAACATGGCTGCTAATTGTCAAGATAATGGCCATTTGTCACTCATCATTCACCCATTTTTCTTTGATCAGAGATAAAGTTTCTGATGGATGAAGTATTAGTCAAAGTTCCAAGTCATCAAATTGAAATGTTTTTAATGATCAATATTAGGTAAAATTCTCCTTAAATGTTACAAACTCACGTGTTATATATATACCCCCTCTCCGTTTCCGCCCCCCTATGCTCGAAGTTTGCGGTAATAACGTCTGCGGACAACAGCGGCACACCGTGGCGCAAAAAGCGAAGCGATATATAAAAAAAACAACTACTGTCAGCTACTCAACACACTCCTGGTCTGGATGACTCCAGTCAGCCAGGCTGTAACTTCCTACATCGGCTTCTGTGAGGACAGCTGTGTACCATCATGCACCAGGGTGAGTTACAATTCAACGACAAACCCTGGTTCAGACTGGGATGTTTTCAGCTGAACTCAGAACATGCACCAGGGTGAGTTACGCCTGCAGAAGAATCAGGCATTTAGGAGCGGGGACAAAGACTTGTACACAGAGGCAAAATACAAGTTTAGCAAGAGATGCTAAACGACTGTACTCTGAGAAACTCCAACAACAGTTCTCAGCAAGTGACTCTGCTTCGGTTTGGAGAGGCCTCAAACACCTCACCAACTATTGGGGTCGTCGTCATGGCGCAGGGGGTAGAGAGAGAGTGCTGGGAAGCACAAGGTTGGTGGTTTGAGTCCTGACTGCCTCATGTTCCATGTTGAAAGTCGAAAGTGTCCCTGAGCAAGACACGTAACCTCTAATTGCTCCCTGGGCAAACTGTAAAAATCCATGGGTTAAAAATGTAATGTAAGTCGCTTTGGGTAAAAGCGTCTGCTAAATGACCTGTAATGGAATAACTACAAGCCAAAACCCCCCCACTCCATAAATGACCTCCACCTGGCAGACGAGCTGAACGAGGTCTACTGCAGATTCGAAAGACAATGTCCTGATCCCATCCCCCACAGCTCCACCAACCTGCTCACGCCTCTTCATCTATATCACCTTCCCCTCCCCCACCAGCAACGACCCTCTCTATTCTGGAGAGAGACGTTAACCGGCTCTTTAGAAGACAAAATCCCCGTAAGGCAGCCGGCCCGGACTCCGTCTCCCCTCACTCCCTGAAGCATTGTGCTGACCAGCTGTCTCCAGTGTTCACTGACATCTTCAACACCTCCCTGGAGACATGCCGCGTACCAGCCTGCTTCAAGGCCTCCACCATCATCCCTGTCCCCAAGAAGCCCAGGATCACAGGACTCAATGACTACAGGCCCGTCGCCCTGACCTCTGTAGTCATGAAGTCTTTTGAACGGCTAGTCCTGACCCACCTGAAGACCCTCACCGACCCCTCCTGGACCCCTGCAGTTCGCCTACAGAGCCAACAGGTCTGTGGACGATGCTGTCAACATGGTCCTCCACTACATCCTCCAGCATCTGGACTCCCCAGGAACCTACGCCAGGATCCTGTTTGTGGACTTCAGCTCTGCTTTTAACACCATCATCCCGTCTCTGCTGCAGGACAAACTCTCCCAGCTGCACGTGCCCGACTCCACCTGCAAGTGGATCACAGACTTCCTGTCTGACAGGAAGCAGCACGTGAAGCTGGGAAACATGTCTCAGCCTCTCGGACCATCAGCACCGGTTCCCCCAAGGCTGCGTTCTCTCCCCTCTGCTCTTCTCCTGTACACCAACAGCTGCACCTCCAGCCACCAGTCCGTCAAGCTCCTGAAGTTTGCAGATGACACCACCCTCATTGGACTAATCTCTGGTGGGGACGAGTCCGCCTACAGGTGGAGTCTGACCATCTGGTGTCGTGGTGCAGCCAGAACAACCTGGAGCTCAACGCTCTAAAGACAGTGGAGATGGTTGTGGATTTCAGGAGGAACAGAGCCCCCACCCTCCCCCCATCACCCTGTGTGACTCCCCGTCACTATTGTGGACTCCTTCCGTTTCCTGGGCTCCATCATCACCCAGGACCTCAAGTGGGAGCTGAACATCAGCTCCATCACCAGAAGGCTCAGCAGAGGTTGTTCTTCCTGAGGCAGCTGAAGAAATTCAACCTGCCAAAGACGATGATGGTCCACTTCTACACGGCCATTATGAAGTCATCCTCTGCTCCTCCATCAGCGTCTGGTCCAGGACAAGGGCAGGCTGCAGCGTGTCATCCGCTCTGCAGAGAGGCTGATCGGCTGCAATCTGCCGTTCCTGCAGGACTTGTTCGCTTCTAGGACCCTGAAGCAGCTAGAAAGATGGTAGCCGACCCCTCTGACCCCGGACAAAACCTGTTTGTGCCCCTTCCATCTGGCAGGAGGCTGAGGTCCATCAGGACTAAGACCTCATCAACAGAGCCGATCCGCCACTGTCTGACTCGGACATTCCACCGGTCACTCCCCTTCTCACTGCACATGTCACTTTAACTGTCATTTCTCACTCGTCACTTTGTCACTTGTTCGATAGTGCACTTTTTTAACTTTTTAAATATTTTTAATATTTTTAATTTTTAACTTTAACTTAGCATTTCATTTTATTTTATTACTTGTGCACTGCTGTCTTGTTGTCTATTGTTACACTGTCTACTGTCACGCACCAACCGCCAAGACAAATTCCTTATATGTTTGACATATTTTGGCAATAAATGTTTCCTGATTCCTGATTCCTGACGTGATTTTTTTCCCGATGGCAGGTGATCTAAGGAAACTGCCTTGGTCATCGCCCTGGTCCCCCTGGTCTAACGCATGCGCTCACTCACAAAGTGCGACCCCAAGTGGACCGATTAGGAATAGCAGCTACTTTTATAGTAGTATGTTTGATACCCCTGGTCTAGATCAGTGGTCCCCAACCACTACCGCTACCGGTCCGTGGGCCATCTGGTACCGGGTCGCACCACAGAAAGAATATATATATTTTTTCTGAAAAATGTTTTATTTTGAAAATTTACCGGCTTTTCTACTAATTATATGCGCTCGTCCCTCTGACAGATTCCCCACCCGTCACCAGGCGTTTTTCTTCACGTTTACAATTGTCCTCTTACTGTGCACGTGCGCGGCAGTTTCGCCCACCAGCAAATAGAGAGCACGCGACTAATACTTCTCGACCGGTCCGCGCAATATTGTCTGACATGGAAATGGTCAGTGAGGTAAAACATGTTGGGGACCACTGGTCTAGATGGTTTAAGTCCTTGACCCATGAAGAGCATATATATATATATGCAAATATGTACACATATTCATGGGAATGTATGTATATCCATATATATACATATACAAATATCTGGTCTCTGCAGGTATCTGAAGATTGTCCATCCATTAGGAACTCACTTCCTGCAGACGGTGCGCGCCGCCCACGCTATCACCGTGGCAACCTGGATCCTCCTCCTGGCCCCAGTGGGGGTCTACGTCGTCATGTCGCTGCTCACCGAGGAGCCACCGGCCTCCCTCCCGGCCTTTCCGAGCTGCAATCTGCTGCACAGCGCGGTGCTCCACCGGCTCTACCAGGTGGTCCACAGCGCCTCTGCTGCCCTTTTCCTGCTGGTCCTCGTCTCGCTGGTCTTCTTCTACCGCGGCGTCTCCCGCAGACTGGCGGCGGCGCAGCGGAGACAGCCGGCCTCTTCTGGCTCCAGGAAGCTGGCCAAGTCCCGCAGGAACATGTTGGTGCTGGTCAGTGTCTTCTGCGCCTGCTTCGTTCCGTACCACCTGGTGCGCCTTCCCTACGCCTTCCTGGGGGGGTGGCGCCGTTGTAGCCAGGCCTTCTTCTACCTGAAGGAGCTGACCGTCATGGTGTCCATCCTCAGTGTCTGCCTGGACCCCCTCATCTACTTCCTCTTCTGCAAAGCCTTCCGGGCTCAGTTCAGCCCGGGGAGGCGGCCCAGCTCCACGCAGGGAACCAACGGCGAGAGAAGGAGCAGTGACCCCCGGGTCAAAGGGGGGGGGCGGTTCTCGCTCGCCACCTCCACGAAGCTCATCGGCGCGCTTTAGGTGCACGAACTCAAAGAATTTCTGCGCCGAGAAGACTTCAAAAAGTGCTTCAAAACGAAGCAAAAAGGAAATTTACATTTGTTTAATGCTGCTGTTTGCTAAACTGTTGATGTCATGTCTCACAAGCCTTTGAAGCCTCGAGTTCTGGTGGCTAAAATACCAAATGAAATAAGCACCAAGCAGGTTGTAGAGTAATTTTCTCATAGACTTCTATAGGACCAGAGGAGTCGCGCCCTGGTGGTCACTACATAGAATGCACCTTTAACTATTAGAGAACCAGACGTTGCCTCTTGTTTACGGATTGTTGCGATCCGTAAACGGATTTTCAGATTTAAAGATTTTTATTGCAATATTCAGAGAAGAGTTAAAGTTCCCACCATGCTGCTGGGCTCTTCTTCATTGAGCACCTCGCTGTAGCTCTGCTATCTGGTTTCTGCATCTTGCTGCTGATTGCGGTCTGCTCACAGAAACAGCTCCGTATTTATATCAGAAACAGGAAGTCACCTGTTTAGTAGCCTGAAACAGGAAGGTGTTAGTTAACAAATGATTCTTTTATCAGGTTCTTATCTCCATCCAGGTCTACTGCTGCAGGTCTGAAACAAACATGTAACAAACATGTAAATAAACATGCTACCAAACATGTAAATAAACATGTAAACACACATAAACAAACATAAAGAGAAGCCACGAGCTGAGCGATCACAAATAGTGCACACACACAGACACACACACACACATACATTCCTACGTGTAATTTATAGAAATGTATTTATAATTTGCATGATTTTGCATAAATTATATTACATTTACAGGCAAGGACAATGTGTGAATCTAAAGTTGTTGATGGCTGTGATGCTCTAAAGTTCTTTAGATATTTAATTTGAGGGAGAAACTGGGGTAATAAATGCTAATCATATGATCCGAATTATGATTTATTTCAGTCACAGGAAATGTTATGATATAAATGGACTGTACTTATATGAGTGTTGTTCTTTGTTTCGACCAGCAGGTGGCAGCAGATACGAGCTAATATGTGTCACTCTTTTTCTAATCAATTTGAAAGAAACCAAATAGTAACGATGATGATTTGAAGACATATTCATTATCACATCAAACGTATTGATTAAAAAAAGAAGAAAAACAATTTGTAAAATCTCAAAGTTATTATTAAAAAAGTAAACTCTAACAGAAGAAGGACGATACATATTTACATAAATAATGTATGAATACATCTATAACATTTGAGTCTTTCAGTGTCTTTTTCTAGTCTTTTAGAGTCTCCTTATAGTCTTTCATTGTCTCTTTGTACTCGTTTGTTGTTTCTTTTTAGTCTTTTAGTGTCTCCTTATGAAAAGTGTTAGTTATGTCTCATGGTGCTACCGTGCAAATTACAGTCTGACTGTAATAAATAAACTCAGCTCTTATATTTAGATATTTCTTTTGCATTTTTGATTTGACGTAGTGAAGGAAAGTAACTGAATCTGATTGTGTGTACTAACAAAATAAACACAAACTACAGAAAATAGACAGATAAATGTGATATACAACTCACACAATGACACAAACATATGTATATAAACAGGGATCATCAATATATTAAAACGATGCCTCTGTACGTAGCGGAAAATGGAACAAGCACCTAAGAGTTGTACTCACATAGTACTTTAATGTACTTTACTAGCTGCCACCAAGAACACAATCAGGATGTGTACTTGATCAGGATGCACAGTGATGGACAGATGAAGGTGTTTCTGACCCAGTTTGCCTCGTTCCCATTCTTTGGCGGTCTCCCCGGACACATCCAGCAGGAAACATCTGGACGGTGTGTGCATGTGTGTGTGAAAGTGTGTGTGTGTGTTTTATTGCAACACATGTAAAACACAAAACTCTAAAATTAGACCCTGAAGACTCTGATATTAGCTCACTTCCCAGATATGGAACGAAACACACACACACACACACACACACACACACACACACACACACACACACACACACACACAGGGAGGGTCGGTAGTTGGTCTTGAGTCAGAGATACCAGCCATTCCCGCTACTAACATCTTCTTAGCACATGAAGAGAGTCATGTAGTACTTCAACATGTACTTCAACAAAAGGTAGTAGAACTATAAAACCTGGACTTTGAGCTCGTTTTGTGTCTTTGGTTTTCTAAGCTTTGTAATAAACAGGTTTTCTGTTGTTACTGGTGACTCTTGGTCACTGAGAGGACAGAAAGAAGAAACACGTTCTGTTTTTCCTCCTGTGGGGATCAAACAAACGAAATAACACGTGTACATGAGACATGAGGTACATACATAGATACATCACTGCCATTTAGATCTGTTGGCGGGTTCAGAGACAAGCTAGCTGCTTCCCTGCGTTCCCAGTCTCTATGCTAAGCTAAGCTAACCTGCCGCTACGCACACTTGTCTCTAAACATTTCCTCTCTTTTACTTCTGTCCTTTTTAAGTCTGGTCACCGAAAAGCCACCAGACGAGCCTTTTATAGAGAAGAGAGGAAGAGACGGAGGTCAGACGGTACCGTGAGAACGGCCCCGAGAAACACACACACACACACACACACACACACACACATAAACACACACACACACACACACACACACACACACACACACACACACACATACAACACACACACACACACACACACACACACACACACACACACACACACACACACACACACACACACACACACACACACACACACACACACACACACACACACACACACATGAACACACACATACACATAAACACACACACACACACACACACACATAAACACACACACACACACATAAACACACACACACACACACACACACACACACAGACACACACACACATAAACACACACACACACACACACACACACACATAAACACACACACACACACACACACACACATAAACACACACACACACACACACACACACACACACACACACACAGTAAGAAAGGTTGAAATACATGAAGACACAGAGACACAGAGACACAGAGACACAGACACAGAGACAGAGACAGAGACAGAGACACAGAGACAGAGACACAGAGGCAGGTTCACAGTGTCTCAGATGCTGTTTTTAGAAACATTGAAGTTCTCAGATGGAAAATACTTCAGATGATTCAGTGTCGGCGTTGTTTGACTTCTCTGAACGATCTCAGAGAAACAGCAGCTTCTGGCCTGATTCATCCGGTGTGGTTTGTTTCTAACTTCTTGAGGTGAGGTGAGTCAGTCAGGTGGAACAGTATATCGATTGTTTTATTAATTTATCTATGTATTCAATTTAGCATTTTACATTTTTTAATTATTCAAATGTTTTATTTTAAAATGATTTGTTAAATGTTATTAAATTTGTGTAATTTTATTAAAAGTAAATTTCCTTCTTTAGTTATTCATCAATTCTTAGACAAAGGTGAAAACATAGAACAACAAGAAGATACGCAATCTTTAACGGTATGGAAGGTGCTCAGAGGTTGTGGGTTTGAATCCCATCATTGTACAGTCATTGTTGAGTGAGCACATCAACATCTCACGGCAACAGCCAACCCCGTCATTACGGCTCAACTTGCCGGTTACCATGGTAACCAGGTAGCATTACAGCTGTAATCACAGCGTCTCATGAGGACACAGTGTACCTTGAAGGGGGCGGTGCTAGTCAAAGAGCCAATTAGAGGAAAGGAGGAAATAAAAGCAAAACCATTATCTGAAATCTTGTATAAATAACAAGAATTTAAAAAGTTCTTCGCTCTCTTTGGCCTTTCCTTTGGCCCCTGTTTGTGCGTCCAATCGCTTTAGCCACGTCGGAAGATCAGGTCCAGGTGTCTGACTCGCGGCTTTGCCCCGAACAGAAAACCAGGAGCAATTTCTGTTTGCTTGCTTGAAATTTATAGAAAAAATAAGAAACATGAAATGAAGACGTTATATTTGGTTTGGATGCCCAATGATGCCAATCACCATCGAGGGTAGTTACAGGGCTGAGGCCGACGTCAGAAGACGGTATCTGTCGTAACCCGTTTTCTTCCACCAACTATGCGCCATTCGCACCAACGCCCGCCCGCCTCTCCTGCAGGGGGCAGACTTTGCTTTTACAGTAACACAAATAAGAAAGAACAAAAAAATAAGTTATTTTAATACATGAGAAACTTAAATGCGGCTCCTACAGTTTTCATTTATGTAATATAAACAAGTCATTAACTTTTTAAAATTAAAAATATTTGATTCTGTCTCAACACAAATCAACATTTTAACTGCTTAAAGGGAGCAGTTTGCCCTTCTATTCACACACAACAGGAACAATGTCTGTGTGCGCGTCTTTATCTTATTGAACGACTATTGGTTCCAGATGATTGGCTCTACTTCAGAGGTCAGACGGTGGGAATATTAATGTATGTGTGTTTCTTCCCATATTTCCCCATGGAAGGGTTTTTAATTTTTTGGGGAATTTTTCCTGTGCCGATGTGAAGGTTTCAGAACAGAAAAAAATAATACATTTAAAAAGTATTCTTTAACCTTTTGTCAGGAAATAGTAAATGTAAAAGTAAACTCTGATGGGATTAAACCCAAAACCTTTGAATAGCTTAAATGATTGATCCTCTATCAATCCAATAACCTGTTAAGAGTCTCTTATACAGTACAATACATTACATCATTATACATTGCAAAAGCTCTTCAAAAACAGAATGCATAAAAATGAGCAGTAAAAATTACAACACATGATAATATGGCATGAAAGTGAACACCATGCTGGATTTAAAACCTTTGAG
>BMAF01002281.1:0-19570 GCA_014132575.2 Gasterosteus nipponicus
GCCAGCGCCGTTGCAGAATACCTCGAGCAAAGACTGCAGCCTCGGGCAAAAGAGTAAGAAAGCCGAAAATGACGTGCTGATTGTGCGTTTATTCGTGTACAAAATGCAGAAAGTCTTCACTTTCCAATACCCATTCGTCAAGATGGGGGAAAATATCGTAGGAAACGTGTGTGCAGAGTCTGTGCAGCTGTTAACTAAGAAAGTGTGCCAGAGATGCGTGGGAGGAAAGAAGAATGCTGAGCAGTGCTAGCTAAGGCATATTTGCTGCAGAGCACGCCAAAAGATGACTCCGTCATTACAAACACTTTCGAGCCCGCTCATCAACATCAGGCCCTCAATGCAAAAATGCCAGTCTTCACGATCAGGTTGTGGCAGGCTATGCAGCCGCTTTCCGTGGCCTGTGTGCACAACCCGATAAATCAGAGTGTTGTCGCAGCCTAAAATACGACGAATCCACCGATCATAAATTCCTCGCAAGTCGCCTCTGCAGATCGATCGCCATACGTCGCACAGCAATCCCCATAAGGTCGGCGCCATTTTGTGGCTTGTGACCGTGGTAGCTTAAAGCCTCTGAAGCTCGATCATTTATTTTTTGCCGCGGGTCGCCCGTTTTCTAACAAATCAGAGACTTGAAGATCGACGGCATACCTCTGTAGTACTAAAACAACGCAGCCCGCTTCTGATCCCCCGCCTTGATGGCCCAGCTTTGACACTCTGACAAACCATCATTCACCAAATGAACATCATGCCAAAAGCTGAAAGTGCCACGAAACAGAAGACCGAGCAATCGCTACAATGCTTACCGAGGTGAACAAATCGTTAGCAGAAAGCAGAGTCAGCTCTGCTGCACGCCTGCGGTGAGCCCTGCCGGTCACCGGCCAGGCATGGGGTAGTCACTCCCCTCACAGCATCTTTCCGGCAGAATGCCTGCCACAGTAGCAGCAGAGTCATTCTTTCGCATCTGGCGGGGAAGTTGCAGGAAATGCCTCTGCCGGTCACCACAGTATATCATTCACAAGTCGGCGTGGCTAGGAGGAAGCTCTGCCGGTCACCGCCAGCAGCAGCGCAGAAAGTCATTCGCAGACGCCTACGGGGAGCAGAGGTGACTGTCGGCAGTAGGCATAGAAGTCACCCTCACAGATATACAGAGAGTCGCCGTCTGTCAATGCAGGTCATCAATGCTGCCTCATCTTTCCTAAATAATCGATTGTGGTTTGCCAGACACCGGTCACAAAGAAAATTCTCACCAAACAGTGCCAGATTATCACAGTAAAGAAACAATCTGAATCACATGGGGAAACAGCGCAGCCGGCAGAGTAAGAGAGTCGCAGTGGAAACTCTGTAAAATGATCCAGCAGCACGATAGTCAGCGATGCTCGTTCAAATCATCATCACAGTCTGTCGTGTCTGCTCGCTGAAACCGGCGTCGCTCGTGCCAATGTCACACATCACAATACTTCCTTCAAGCCGCGGGTGACTGTCCGTAGCTGTGTTGAGAATGCCTGAGTTTGGAAATAAGGATTGTCAGAAGACGCCAGCCGTCATCTTCGCCCCCGTGTGCGTGTGTGTGGCTGCCAGCTTATGGAATATTCATCAAAGCTTGTCCAGTGAAACGCCACTGACCCAGACTGAAACCGGTTTCTTAAAAGCGAACAGATGCGGAAGTAGGTGAGCCGTGTGTGTGTAGTGTGTGTGTGTGTGTGTGTGTGTGTGTGTGTGTGTGTGTGTGTGTAAATGCTTAGACACTGTGGAGTCTGCTCGTGGCGAATTAAAAATAATTATTGAAAAACATGGTCATGACAAAGCTACTGAGCAGCGAGAAATATATTGACACCTGTGGGCTGTCAAGGATAAATCACTCATGCATCTTCTATGAGCTAACAAAATGGCTACTAGCTCATGACAGTCGTGTGCCAGAACAGCCGCACCCAGAAGTCGCTGTCAATAGTCGCTACAAATAATTGGATACACGCAAATATTTTTCGAGGTGATTGGGCTTCGAGGAACCAAAGCTGGAAATAAAGGGGTGAAAGTAAGCCTGAAATTTATGCTGAGTACAATGCCTTCAGCGCCAGCTTCAGTCATTATTTCAAAGTGTCACGTGTGCGTGTGTGAAGACGCGTGTGTGTGTGTGTGCAGCCAGTGTAATGTGTGTGTTTGAGCTGAGTCACCGTACAGCTTACTCTCCACCAGCCAGGGGTCCATATAGCCATTTTGAAGTAGCTGAGTCGAATGTCGTTCTTTCTGCTTCCAATTCTTCAGCTAAAAACACACACTACTGCCTGAGCCAGTAAAGGCCTCCACCCACTGCCTGTACAGTGTTTCTCCACCGTCTCGACTGGTGTAAAGCACCCCGGAGACAGGTGGGGCACCACCCTCCACCACCGTCGGCCTCGTGCTTCCTCCACCTGCCACAGGCAAGCACCCCACCTCACTCGCCGCCCCGAGACCAGGCAAAGTGCCCTCCGTGGTTTCAGGTGCTCCGTCTCACTGGCTGTGTCTCTCCACCGCCCGCTGCCTCGATCGCAGCTCACCACTACCGTACAGTGCTTCTCTCCACCACTACCCGAGCCAGTAAGCTCACCACCGGCTGACCGGGTACCGGATCTCAAATGAAGCGAACATTGTCGTGCGGCATCTTGTTTAGGCAAGATTTCTGTACCGTGTCTTTAATCGCTTAATGGCCCGCGCCCCGTGGAAACGAGTGCCAGGGGTCTGAACAGCCGGCCAGCCTGTTTTGGCGGGTCCTTTTTTGTGTGCCGCTATTTCTCGTGTCTCCCTGGTACTGCAGCCTAACCGCAATCATATTACGAATAAATGAGATCGCCGAGAACATTTGCCGCAAAGCCAATATTGTGGGGTAACCGAAAAGGAAGAACCACTGTTTAGCTTCAAATACGCGATGTCGCCGAAGTCATCTGTTTGCTGGTCGCCAACAGTAGTGCAAATGAAATAGCTGAAGTCGGTGTTTCGTCAAAAGTCGGTATCAATGGCACATGTAAAGCCAATTGGCCTGCCGTAGACACGACTAATATTAATGTCAGTTTGCCAGGCCAGTTAGGTGCCGGAGCCAGAACACGAACAAAACATTTCGTTTTTTGCTGGTAGCTTATTTCAGTAGTAGTATGGAGCCGTTATTCATGCAGGTATGTCGGGACACACCTGGGTTCGGTGCTTCGCTGATGATTGTTGTGTCAGGCACCGTTTCCCAGAAAGTAGCTGTCAACGAGCGGCTTCCTCGTTTTTATTGCGCTGTTCTCAGTTCTGGTTTCAGCCCACGGGTTAAGAGCCGGTCAATGCCATTGCCTATTTAAGCCACAGCTTTCGAGACCAGCCGAGCATGGGCTGAATCTCGCCGAGCCCGTGCCGCAGATTGGCCGCCAGCCCTGCCGCCGCTCGTATGCTGTGGGACTTTGCGAGAACATTTCAGGCACGTAGGCAAAAATAAACCGGAAGCCAGTGGTGTAGGGTTTCAGCGCCTCACCTCGATACCGAGTCTGCTGATTGTGCCGAGCGGCTTGGCGACGTCGTTTCCAGCCGGACGCAAATCCAATAGCAATCCTTCCCTCAGAAAGCAGTTTCAGCCTCAAGCAACGTTTGGTCGCCGTTCCGCGCTCTGCCTCCTTCCTCTCCCCTCCTTCCTCCCTCCGGGCCCAGAATGTCGAACCGAAAGCCCGCCGCCGATCATATCTCACACCGGGATCAGTAAACGAGTGCCTAACGATGCGGACGTGCTGCGGAGTTATCTACCGAGCCGAGACTGACGATTCCTCTCGTTCCTTCGACAAGCTGGTGCGCAAACATCAGTGAGGCGTCGCGACCGCAGTGAGACGCAGGGCGTGAGCGAGCGAGCGGGGGCTGGAGTGTTGACAGTTGAGCCAGCAGCTCAAAGCAGCGGAGAAATCGCAGGGGAGAATGGTACCCGAGAAACTTCCCGCAGCACTCATGCCCCAGTGCCCCTTCACGCTGGTAGTGTGAACCACGAGCATCAGAAAGACCCAAAGACAACAGCGAACGAATATCTCCAAACACATGCTGCTACCATTATAATGTGTTAAATCAATAAAATAAAATTCACCCTCTCTCTCTGCTTAAAATGCTCTTCGGGTCGATTTGCGGTAGCCGATCATTGCTCGAAAGACATGTCTTCCTGAAAGCTGTGTGTGTGCACGTCGTCACTCGGACACCGCATCGCGCCAGCGGCACCGAGTAAGCCTGTAGGGGCAGTAATGCCAGATGGGCTAACGAGTTGCGGGGGCGTGCCAGAAGACCGTGATCGTGGGCGCAGAAGGTCTTTAGTGTCGCAGCAGAGGGCAACGGTAAAGGTGATGGGCAACGGTACAGTGGGGGATAAACAATCTTAGTAGCAGATGCAAAGCAGAGGAAGCACAGTGTTGTAAGCAGAGCGGCTAACGAAAGGTAGGGGGCAGATGACCGCGTTTTTCCGCAAGGACAGAGGGGGCAGTGAGCAGCACGAGCTCGTAGCAGATGGGCACGAAAGCCTGTGGCTGCATAACGCGTGTAGCCAGAGGCAACGGTAGGGGCCAGACGGGGCAACAAAGTGTAGATGCAAGCAACGAGGCCAGTCTGTGCCAAGGTAGAGTGTCAGAAAAGCAGCATGGGCTAACGAGTGCCTGCCTGTAACGAGTGCCTGTGGGGGCGGAAGCTAACGAGCCTGTGGGGCTGCAGGCTAACGAGTGCCCGTGGGGGCTCAGCAGATGGGCTAACGAGGCCAGGGGCAGAGGCTAACGAGGCCTGTAGGGGCTAGGGGCAGTAAGCAGAGGCTAACGAGTGCTCGTAGGGAAGCAGATAAGCACGGGTGGTCTGTGGGGAGCAACCGTTGTACCGTAAAAGATCCACAAAGGGCCGGGCCGTTACAAACGATACATTTGCCAAGTTTTTACTTTTACCAAATACAAGCCGGATGTTTCCGACGCCAGCCTTCGGTCTTCTTCAGCACGATGTGTCAAATGCTCATGAATATAGCTATATAGCATATACTGTATAACAGTTTTCATTATTCGGTCATTATAGAAAGTTCGATGAGCAGAAGTAGCCGCATGACAGAGCTATCTACTTTGCCTCTTTTCCTCTGCCAGCTACCCCACATTTACTTGAGCGAGCTTAAATGACTTTAAAGCTGCTCGCTAGTCATTATGAACAAAAATTCCACCACTAATACGATGATGGGCTATTATAGAGCGAAGAAACTAGCTTGCATACGATTACATTTACATACTACGTACTTCTCTACGACGCATAAAGCTGTTAAATGCTGATCATACGAAGCCCCGGTGTTTAGCTCCTCTCCGAGTCAACTCATATTAGAGATAATGTGAAGCCTGATCCGCCCTTCTCATCTAAAACACTGCTTAAAACAAACTTCAACAATGTATGTCGTGAATGTCAGTTAGATGAAAGAGAGCAAATCGATTATGCAGAATCTGCAATGAGTATATGTTTCGTGTCTTCTCTCTGTGTAAACAACAAAGTGCAGTAGTGGCCAGCAATCTTCTCAACCAGCCTATCTACAACACGCACGCTTCGTGCTTCGATAAGAATGAACAATTACAGATAAACCGTAAATACTCCAGGCAGAAATCAGTGGTCAGCAGTGAGGAAGTCGATGTTACGTGCCGAAGCTCAGACAAACATCAGCAAACAAACAGACACCGGTTAGCTATTTCGGAAACCGTGTGAACGGAACAGCCTACTGCACGCCTACGGCAGACTGCCGGTCACCGCCAGCAGCTAAGAAGTCACTCACAGACCTTTCCAGCGGTAGCTGCAGGAAACGCCTCTGCCGTGGTCACGTACTAGTAGCGCAGAAAGTCGTTCACAGAGCATGGGGGAGCAGAGGAGCCGCTCTGCTGTCACCACAGAAGAAGTGTCACCACAGACTCATGGCAGGTCGCCCGCCGGTCACTACAAGTAGAAGTGTCGCTCTGCTGTGACAGCCTCCATGGGAGCACACGAAACAACAGAGAAGCAGAATACTCCCCTCAACGCCTGCGGTAGCGAGGTCGCCCCTGCTGTCACTACAGAGAAGTAGACATTACAGACGGGAGCAGATCGCCCTCAAGCTGGTCGACTGCAGGAGTCAGCTTCCCATAGACCATGGGGAAATGCCTGCTGGTCTACACAGAGTCACTCTCACAGACGTCCATGGGAGCAGAGTGCTCGCCGATCAACAGAGAGAAGTAGAGTCATCTGGCTGGGAAAGCAGAGGAGCCTGCCGGTCACCGCACAGAGTCACTCAGACTGCCTGGCGGCGAGAGTCCCCCTCGCCGCAAGAAGCAGAGTCACTCCCTACAGTATCCCATGGGAAGCAGAGAGCCGCCCCGCCGGTCTCACAGAGAAGCAGAGTCACTCGCAGATCGCCATGGGGCAGAGAGTCGTCCCCCCCGGTCACCAGAGAAGTATCATTTCTCATTACAGATTTTTTTCCATGGGGAGCAGAGGAGTCGTCACACAGTAGAGCCACTACAGACGCCATGTAGTTATAGGAGCGCCCTGGCCAGCCGACACAAAGTCGCCTTGCCTCTACCACGCCTGCCGTGCCACAACCATATGAACAGGAAGAGTTACAGCCTGTTAGCGACTTCGTTTTCTCCGCCAGCCTGTGCCCTCCCAGGAAACTGCCATTTTGGGCTTTTTTCCACTGGTCATCAATATTTCTCACACACATTAATACATTAGCCACACACACACACACACACACACACACACACACACACATCAAATGGAAATTCACCAGGCTGCTGTCACTACTATTGCCCGCCACAGCCAACAAAGTTTGAATAAAGTGCTTGTGCCAGTGCCAAAAATGGCCGGGTCATAATATAGCGGGTGGTCCGTGGCGAAGGCCGGTCATCCAGTCCCGCGGGGTCACCGGCCGTAGCCCGTGTCCCAGAGCGTTTCCTTCGCCTCAGAATCACCACCAAAGCCAAACTCACAGCCTGGAGTCCCCACCGTTATGAAAGCCCCATAGCTTTACTGGTTTTCATGCTGTATATCTTCTAAGAATACTTGAGGTAATGATAATATATTGTAATATTATTCAGGTGGAGGCTTCAAATGAGCCCAGTGGGCTTTCTGCATCTTCCTGCAATGGGAAATAATTCATTCTTATGTTTATTGTTACTTAACTGTGCAAATAAAAAAAACCCAATAAAACTATAAACTTCACTCTGTCGGGACTCAAACTAAAAAAACTGTAGAGTTTAACTGGTGGTGAATTCCTGAAGGGATTGATTGAAGGAAGCAGCATCTAAAGGACCTGAACTCACAACCAGTGAGAACCGAGCAGGATGACGTTATTCCACTGGAATCCAACGTAAAGGTTTACAACACTTGACTTGGATGGTATGCCACCAAAATACAAGTTCACCCATATATTATATTATTATTTTTGGCACTGAAACCCAAACACTTTGGGATTTATTTATTCAAACTTTTGTTATTTGAGGAGTAACGGATTAATGAAGTAGAGTTGAACCAACAAAACCTGCCGAAAAGACAAATGTGAATGGAATTTCCATTTAGTGTGTGTGTGTGTGTGTGTGTGTGTGTGTGTGTGTGTGTGAGTGTGTGAGTGTGTGAGTGTGTGTGTGGGGGGGAAGTGTGACTCAAATTAGTGGAAAGAAACAAAATGACAGTTTTTATGGGAGGACTGGAATGATGAGGCGGGAGAGACCAAAGGAGCCGTGAGTCATGCTGGGAATCCACCGAACACCTGAAACCAGGTTATAATAACACACACCTGGTTCATATGAGACGACAACAGCGGAGCATTGTTAAGAATAGAGACGACTGTGTGGCAATCGGGCAGCAGCTTCCGGGTCTGCAGTGACCAGCAGGGGGCGACTCCTCTGCTCCCATAGACGTCTATGAGGAAATGACTCTACTTCTCTGTAGTGACCAGCAGGGGGCGACTCCTCTGCTCCCATAGACGTCTATGAGGAAATGACTCTACTTCTCTGTAGTGACCAGCAGGGGGCGACTCCTCTGCTCCCATAGACGTCTATGAGGAAATGACTCTACTTCTCTGTAGTGACCAGCAGGGGGCGACTCCTCTGCTCCCATAGACGTCTATGAGGAAATGACTCTACTTCTCTATAGTGACCAGCAGGGGGCGACTCCTCTGCTCCCATAGACGTCTATGAGGAAATGACTCTACTTCTCTGTAGTGACCAGCAGGGGGCGACTCCTCTGCTCCCATAGACGTCTATGAGGAAATGACTCTACTTCTCTGTAGTGACCAGCAGGGGGCGACTCCTCTGCTCCCATAGACGTCTATGAGGAAATGACTCTACTTCTCTGTAGTGACCAGCAGGGGGCGACTCCTCTGCTCCCATAGACGTCTATGAGGAAATGACTCTACTTCTCTGTAGTGACCAGCAGGGGCGACTCCTCTGCTCCCATAGACGTCTATGAGGAAATGACTCTACTTCTCTGTAGTGACCAGCAGGGGCGACTCCTCTGCTCCCATAGACGTCTATGAGGAAATGACTCTACTTCTCTGTAGTGACCAGCAGGGGCGACTCCTCTGCTCCCATAGACGTCTATGAGGAAATGACTCTACTTCTCTGTAGTGACCAGCGGGGGGCGACTCCTCTGCTCCCATAGACGTCTATGAGGAAATGACTCTACTTCTCTGTAGTGACCAGCAGGGGGCGACTCCTCTGCTCCCATAGACGTCTATGAGGAAATGACTCTACTTCTCTGTAGTGACCAGCAGGGGGCGACTCCTCTGCTCCCATAGACGTCTATGAGGAAATGACTCTACTTCTCTGTAGTGACCAGCAGGGGGCGACTCCTCTGCTCCCATAGACGTCTATGAGGAAATGACTCGGTCACACAATTTCAAAATAAATGCTTTCAATTAATCTGTTTAGTCTTTTACCTGATGTTTGTCTGAACTCGAAACATGTGCAACATCAACTGACTTCCTGTCTGTGGCCCACTGGTTTCTACTGAAGATGACATTCTTTCAATAATACAGTTTAATCTGTAATTAACTCATTCTTATCAAAACAGAGCGTACGTGTTAGTAGATAAAGATAGTTAGAAGATATATTACCTACTTGTTAGTACAAGAAGAGAAGACACAGAGCATATACTCATTACAGATCTGCTATAATCAGTCCCCTACTCCTCTTCATCTAACTGACATTCCACATTTATTTTTGTGTGGGAAGTTTGTTTTTAAATGAAGTGTTTTTGAAAGATGAGAAGAGGGAGAGAGGACGGGATCAGATTCACGTTATCTCCCTAATACGTTGAGTTGACCTTTGGCCTCGGAGATAGAAACCAGGACTCATTATGATCAACATTTAACCAGCTGTACGTCAGTAAGAGTACATGAATATACGTAAATGTAATCATTATGCAAAATAATACAGCATTTTGGTAGTTTCATCTATAATAATACATCATCATTAATTAGTGGATTAGATTTTGTTCATAATGATTCTTGAGTCTTTAAAGTCATTTAAATTATCAAATAAATGTAGGGTAGTAATAAAGACCAGAGGAGTAAAAGAATAAAGTAGATGAAAGCTCTGTCATACTGACTACTTTCTCTCATCAAAGAAACTTTCCTATAGTAATTGAATAATGAAAACGTTTATACAGTATATATATATATATATTCATGACATTTGACACATCGATTCTTTGACATATATGGAAGAAAAGACCAGAAAGAGCGTAACGTCGGAAACATCCAGCTTATGGCAATTAAAGTAAAAACTAGCAAATGTATCGTTTGTAACTCATGACGAAGCCCTTTAGTCCGGATGAGATTTTACCGGGTTACAACTGGATTCAAACCCATCACAACGCCCCCTACAGGCCACCGTGCCCATCACAACGCCCCCTACAGGCCTCCGTGCCCATCACAACGCCCCCTACAGGCCTCCGTGCCCATCACCACGCCCCCTACAGGCCTCCGTGCCCATCACAAGGCCCCCTACAGGCCTCCGTGCCCATCACCACGCCCCCTACAGGCCTCCGTGCCCATCACAAGGCCCCCTACAGGCCTCCGTGCCCATCACAACGCCCCCTACAGGCCTCCGTGCCCATCACCACGCCCCCTACAGGCCTCCGTGCCCATCACAAGGCCCCCTACAGGCCTCCGTGCCCATCACCACGCCCCTACAGGCCTCCGTGCCCATCACAAGGCCCCTACAGGCCTCCGTGCCCATCACAACGCCCTCACAGGCCACTGTGCCCATCACAACGCCCCCTACAGGCCACCGTGCCCATCACAACGCTCCCTACAGGCCTCCGTGCCCATCACAAGGCCCCCTACAGGCCTCCGTGCCCATCACAACGCCCCCTACAGGCCACCGTGCCCATCACAACGCCCCTACGGGCCTCCGTGCCCATCACAACGCCCCTCACGGGCCTCCGTGCCCATCACAACGCAGGCCCTGCGTGCCCATCACAACGCCCCCTACAGGCCATCACAACGCCCCCCTACAGGCCACTTGCCCATCACAACGCCCCACAGGCCATCATCACAAACGCCCCTACAGGCCACCGTGCCCATCACAACGCCCCCTACAGGCCTCCGTGCCCATCACAACGCCCCCTACAGGCCACTGTGCCCATCACAACGCCCCCTACAGGCCACCGTGCCCATCACAACGCTCCCTACAGGCCTCCGTGCCCATCACAAGGCCCCCTACAGGCCACCGTGCCCATCACAACGCCCCCTACAGGCCACCGTGCCCATCACAACGCCTCCCTACAGGCCTCCGTGCCCATCACAACGCCCCTACAGGCCACCGTGCCCATCACAACGCCCCCTACAGGCCTCCGTGCCCATCACAACGCCCCCTACAGGCCTCCGTGCCCATTACAACGCCCCCTACAGGCCTCCGTGCCCATCACAACGCCCCCTACAGGCGCAGTTATGGTATTGATGCAGTGTCCAGATGTGGTACGGCACACACACACACACACACAGAAGACACTCCAAGGAAGATAATCTTTCGAAACAAATGATCAATTCTATCATCTATTAGAGAGCATTTTTTAAGCTTTTAGAGGGAAAGTGGATTTTGTTTTTGTGTTCTTTGCATTATAATGTAATTGTAACTTATGCGTGATTTATACTTCAATGCATTGGAATGTGTTCCTGTTGATCTTTGCAGATCTTTTCTGGTCTCATGAGTTCACCTCTCAAAGCGGTAGAAGGAGAGTACCTGGGAGGCATGGAGGTCTGCGGGGAGTCCCTGCAGCTGCCCTCAGGTCCGATCCTCCCCTCGCTGTTTCTCCGGTCTTCCTGCGGTTCCTCCGCTCGCGATGGAACTGAACACTTGAAAACTTCCAACAACGTCGCCTCCAGCCCCCCACTCCCGCTCCTCCACACCCCCAAGAAAGAAAGGCTCAGTCCTCCTGCAGGTCCGCTGACCTACTTGTGTTTGCGCACCAAAAGCGTCCGAAGAGGACAAGGGAATCGATCCAACATCTGTCCAGTAAGATCTCCACCTTACGTCCACATCTGGATTAAGACTTCATATCATGTGAGCGGCGCGGGTTTCAGCGCTTTGGAGTCCCGGTGGAAGATGTGATCCGGGCGGCGGAGACTCGGACCGACCGAGTCTGCCGTTCCAGCGGAGGGAGGAAAGGAGGGAGGAAAGGAGGAGGGAGGGGAGGAGAGAAGACGGAAGGGGGGAGGTCCAAGGGAGGTAGAGAGAGAAAGACCCATGACAACGGTCCAGCTGTTCGCAGGAGAACAAAACCTTTTCTGAGGGAGAGTTTCACTCTGCGGAGTTTGCGTCAGCAGAATGACGTCATAAAGCCGCTCAGCGCATCAAGCGAGGCTCGTTTAATCAGGTGGGAAACAGAACCCTACACGCGCCATTAGTGACAGTTTATTACACCTACGTGCCTGGAAACAAACTGTATTCTCATAAAAAAGTCCCGCCCGCAGCACTCACTGATTGGTGAACCGTCAGGACTGACAGCCAATCACACGCCTTGAAGGCACAGGCCTCAGAAGGTCAATTCAACTACATCCTCTCAGCTGAGGTCCTCAAGTAGCTGAAGCCAAATGCCAGCAAAATACAAACAATGGTATTGTTGTCTCTTTCGAGTTTGATGTTTCGTAGAATAATGAAAATGAACAATACCTATAATAAAAACAAAGAAGTAACTCGGTGACAAGAGCAAACTCACAAGAACCAGTCACTTCTATTTATAACAATCCATCAAAACAGAGCACGGACCCAAGGTTGTTGTCACGATACCAAAAGTATGACGATACCTGCCATGAATAACCCAATATTTTCCATACTATACCAAATAAATACCAATAAATAAAACAAATGTTTTGTTCCCTTTTTACCAGCGTGTTCCTGTCCAGCTCTTTGAACACAACAAATGACATTAATATTAGTATTAATCTACAGCAAGATATGAATGAAAACTACATGGTGCCATTGATCACACACGGCTGTGTAATGCAGCCAAAGTATTTCCACATTTCACTTCTGTTATTTTGTCTCCAACCATCCGATGACTGACGGCAAGAGCTCGTCCACGTGAGGCCGTGGCCCAAAGCCCCTAAACCAGTGGTTCTCAACTGGTCCGGCTCCGGGACCCACCATCACCCCTTAATGACAAGCTGCGACCCAAATCGAGGAACATTCTCAACGTCTCAAATTTATTTCATGAAAATATGGTGCAGTTGGAACCTGAGAGAGTACGGAGACAGAATACGTATGCCAACACAAAAACAAGTTTAATGAAAAAACAAAACAGCCAGCTGTTAATTCTAATTTTCATTTTCCCAGGACCCGTGACCCATTAAAAACGGGTCCGCGACCCACCAGTTGAGAATCACTGCCCTAAACCCTACGTCTGCCTCTGTATGTACTATTAGCTGACAAATGTTTATATTTAAGTCCAGTACAAGGTGTAGTGGGTGGAGGGGCTACCTGGTCCAGGTGTAGTGGGTGGAGGGGCTACCTAGTACAGGTGTAGTGGGTGGAGGGGCTACCTGATCCAGGTGTAGTGGGTGGAGGGGCTACCTAGTACAGGTGTAGTGGGTGGAGGGGCTACCTAGTACAAGGTGTAGTGGGTGGAGGTGCTACCTGGTCCAGGTGTAGTGGGTGGAGGTGCTACCTGGTCCAGGTGTAGTGGGTGGAGGGGCTACCTAGTACAGGTGTAGTGGGTGGAGGGGCTACCTAGTACAAGGTGTAGTGGGTGGAGGTGCTACCTGGTCCAGGTGTAGTGGGTGGAGGTGCTACCTGGTCCAGGTGTAGTGGGTGGAGGGGCTACCTAGTACAAGGTGTAGTGGGTGGAGGTGCTACCTGGTCCAGGTGTAGTGGGTGGTGTGTTTTTAGCTGTAGAGGATAGATAGAGAGCAGACAGTCGGTAGTAAAATAAAATGTACTATATGGACCCCTGAGAATGAGTGGAGTAAAATGTACTATATTTCCACTGAATGACTCAAGCTCAAACACACACACACACACACACAAACACACACACAAACACACACACACACACACACACACACACACACACGTGTACACACACACACACACACACACGTGTGCACACAGAAAAAACTAATGAGCAAATAAACAGAGGCAGTTGTCATGGCTGCCACATCGGAAATTTCAAACCACCTCACCTTGTAAAAAAACTAGAAAAAACGTTCCCTTTCCAGAAGGAATGAAGACGTTAATCACACCTCCAAAGTATTTGCACGTGTATTGGATTATTTGTAAAAAACGATGTGTGTATTCTGAATTATTTCTGTGTTTCTGACACATTTCTGTCATGAACTAATTATTGTTTGTTATCATAAGAGATGCATGAGTGGTTTTATCAGTGTGACATACAGTTGATCAAATATATTGATGACACTGGTCTCGCTGCTCAAGATGTAACTTTAGTCATGATTCATGTTTTCAATGAATTATTTTTTAATTCATACAGGACTGAGGTCCACCTGTAGTTTTAGAATATGTCTAAACTGATTTACACCACTTCACACACACACACACACACACACACACACACACACACACACACACACACACACACACACACACACACACACACACACACACACACACATTCCTCGCCACATCTGTTCCTTTTAAGAAACCAGTTTACCAGTCTGGACCAGTGAGACCTTTATACTGGACAAACACAACTTGAAGCAAACAACGCACACATGCTGATGGAATGTGTACATAAACAGCAACAGCCGATAAAAAATATGGACTCACACACACACACACACACACACACACACACACACACACACACAGGGTAAACAGAGGTGGTGAGCTGGCATCGCTCCTGATAGTGTTATTTCAAACTCAGACATTCCTCAACCCCTTTTCTTCTGGACAATCACCCACCCAACCAAGGGAGTGTGTGAATGTGTGAGCGTGAGTGTGTGTGTGCGTGCTGGACTTTATGACGCCGGTTCAGTGTGTCAGAAGTCAAACAGGAACCTTTGACTAGAATGATGAAAGCAATTCAAAGGTTGTGGGTTCGAGTCCCACCAGAGTTATCTAATTTTTTTGACAAAGACAGAAATGTTTCTGGGGAATTACTTAAATAAAAGTTTTTATCCCATCCCATAATAAGGCATTTACATTTACAGGAAAAGTTTTAAAGTTTTACTTCTGTGTTAAAGCTGCATTCTCTTTAAATCCAGCATGGTGTTTAACCTTACGCTCCCATAGTGTTATCATGTGCTGAACTATTTTATTCTTCTCTTTCATCTCTACTTTTTGAGGATTCTTTGCAAATCCCATAGACGTCTATGCAATGGAAATGACTCTACTTCTAGTTGATCATCATGAAAGCAAGCAAAGGTTGTGGGTTCCTCTGCTCCACCAGTTGTCTTTTAACGTCTATGAGAAAAGCCTACTTCTCTGTAGTGATTACCAGCAGGGGGCGCAAAAGCCAGAGTTGGTTTTAATATTCCTCTGCATTCCCCATCCCATTATAATGCATTTATGAGGAAATGACTTACTTCTCTGTAGTGACCAGCATGGTGGGCGACTTACTCTGTTATCATAGACTGGACTATGAGGAAATCTTTATATCTACTTTTTTGTGATTCCAAATCATGGGCGACTCTCTGGCGCAATGGACATGTGCTGGACTTCTAGTTGATCATCAGGAAATGATCTAGGTTTTCGAGTCCCACCAGAGTTTATTTTAAATAATCCATTTGAAGACAAAAATGAGAAATGTCTCAGGAATTACTAGTTAAAAAGTCTTCTTCAACATCCCATGATGTTCATTTAGTGAATGATGGACCATTTAGAGTCAAACAGACCATAAAGCAGGGGATGCTTTAGGGCGGGGCTACACGCTGATTGACAGGTCTACCAGAGAGGTGTACGCCATCTCTACGTCAATCCTCCAAGTTACTTCCTGGTTGTTAGAAACCAAGATGACCACGGCAAAATCAACAAATGTGATGAGCTTCAAAAGGGCTTTAAAACACCAGTCTACAAACCACAAAATGAGGTGACGTCACTACGACTACGTCCACTTCTTATATATAGAGTTGCTGGTTTAACGTCACATTATGGCCGATCAGTCTGCAGAAAGGCTGACTTAGCGAAAAAGTTTATGATTGGTTAGTCAGTGAAAAGTTCATCATGGAAATGACGGGGAACCCATTTATTTTCATGACTGCAGCCAACTTTCCCTGATTTATCAGGTTATTACTTTACAAACCACAGAGAGTAACACATATATACAACCTGTCATTTCCTTTAATGAAACTAAGCATTTTTCACATTGAGGCCTGTTGATGAGGCGAATCAGAGTGTTTATAATGACGGAATCATCTTTTTTAGGCGTCTCTACCTTCTAAATATACTACTCTTAAAAAAGGCCTACTCAAGACTGTATTCACTAACTCTACTCCTCAACACATCGAAGCTCTTAAAAGCCACCTGCAAATTTTAACACATTGTCTTCTTCGTGCTTTTAGCAAAGACTCATACACACACATTTTCCCCCAGCTGATGACCTCTGACTATCCCCCCAATGTGTTTTCCCATCTCCCCGTCACACATTTCAGATCGGTTGTGGAGGAAGTATTCAGACATTTTCCTGCATTACATTACAGGTCATTTAGCTGACGCTTTCATCCAAAGCGACTTACATTACATTTTCAACCCATGGCTCTTACACTTTGCCCAGGGAGCACTTAGTTTTTCCAGTGTGTTTGCTCAGGGCTGTGTTATCACATGGGACATTTTATTCTTCTCGAACCATCAACTTTTTTGAGGATTCTTCCCAAATCATACGCCCTGCGCCACAATGGACCCTGCAGTAAAAGTTGATCATCATGCAAACCTTCAAAGATGGTTGAGTCCCACCAGAGGTACTTCTGTTCCATTTCCAGCGGGGCTGGAGGTTTTTTGGGAGCGTCTGTTTCTCAGATAGCCTGTAATGAGATGGCAGGCAGAGCCAAGATGGCTGCCGCCGTGTCATCAGCAGTGGAAATGTGGTTGCTCATTAGAGATGGAATAGGATTTTGCAAATCATGAGCGACTTTGGCGCAATGGACAGCGTTGGACTTCTATTCTTCTCCCACCAGAGTTGAACTTTAGATAATCCATAAGCCAGAAATTTACTGCAAAAGCAATCCAAGTCAATACGGGCTGCGGTGACTTCACTCTGAAGGCTGTGAGCTGATCCGGAACGCAGGAAGCAGCCGAGACACAAAACAAAACCCGGAGACAATGGTCTTACCCTGGATTCACCAAGAAGTAGAAGAAGAAGAAAAAGGAAGACCCGGAAAAAGAAAGCAGAAAAAGGCCTATATATTCCTTCCAGGTCCATAAAACAAATGAGGAGTCCAGGCCTCCTGTTAAGATGTAAAGTTTTACTCCTGACATATGAATTAAATCCAGCATGGTGTTTATTAATAACTTTATCATTGTAGGACCATTTTATACAATCTTTGATTGTATATTTTAAATGCATGATTTGCAAATCATATATTTCTCTTTTAAAACGCAAAAATATTTTAGTTGATCATCATGAAAGACTTCTGGATTTTTTTATCCCTACCGAAAATGAAGGTGATGAAAATACTGCCAAAAACTGTTGAAGAGACAGGGTAAAAATCAAAATTAGCCCATCCCCTGAAGAATGTTACATTTGAGTTTTAAAGTTTTACTGTCTCTGTCGTAGTCAAGTTTTAAATGGTGTTTACCTTTACGCTGTTTATTTATCGAGTCCCACCAGAGTTAAACTTTTAGATAATTTTTTGAGGTGACAAAAGCCAGAAATGTCTCTGGGGAATTACTGCATTTCGTGACAAAAAAAAGCATTTCTTTCCATCCCATTATAATGCATTTACCGTCCAAGTTTTAAAGTTTTACTCCTGTCGTAGTCAAGTTTTAAATCCAGCATGGTGTTTACCTTTACGCTGTGTTATCATGTGCTGGACTATTTTATTCTTCTCTTTATATCTACTTTTTTTGAGGATTCTTTGCAAATCATGAGCGACTCTGTGGCGCAATGGACAGCGCGTTGGACTTCTAGTTGATCATCATGAAAGCAATTCAAAGGTTGTGGGTTCGAGTCCCACCAGAGTTGAACTTTAGATAATCCATTTGAAGACAAAAGCCAGAAATGTCTCTGGGGAATTACTGCTTAAAAAAGCATTTCTTTCCATCCCATTATAATGCATTTACCGTCCAAGTTTTAAAGTTTTACTCCTGTCGTAGTCAAGTTTTAAATCCAGCATGGTGTTTACCTTTACGCTGTGTTATCATGTGCTGGACTATTTTATTCTTCTCTTTATATCTACTTTTTTTGAGGATTCTTTGCAAATCATGAGCGACTCTGTGGCGCAATGGACAGCGCGTTGGACTTCTAGTTGATCATCATGAAAGCAATTCAAAGGTTGTGGGTTCGAGTCCCACCAGAGTTGAACTTTTAAATAATCCATTTGAAGACAAAAGCCAGAAATGTCTCTGGGGAATTACTGCTTAAAAAAAAGCATTTTATTCCATCCCATAATAAGGCATTTACCCTCCGTTACATTTTGAGTTTTAAAGTTTTACTCCTGTCGCATTTACCCTCCGTTACATTTTGAGTTTTAAAGTTTTACTCCTGTCGTAGTCAAGTTTTAAATCCAGCATGGTGTTTACCTTTACGCTGTGTTATCATGTGCTGGACTATTTTATTCTTCTCTTTATATCTACTTTTTTTGAGGATTCTTTGCAAATCATGAGCGACTCTGTGGCGCAATGGACAGCGCGTTGGACTTCTAGTTGATCATCATGAAAGCAATTCAAAGGTTGTGGGTTCGAGTCCCACCAGAGTTGAACTTTAGATAATCCATTTGAAGACAAAAGCCAGAAATGTCTCTGGGGAATTACTGCTTAAAAAAGCATTTCTTTCCATCCCATTATAATGCATTTACAATTCCGAGTCCAGAGTTACATTTTGAAAGTTTTAAAGTTTTACTCCTGTCGTAGTCAAGTTTTAAATCCAGCATGGTGTTTACCTTTACGCTGTGTTATCATGTGCTGGACTATTTTATTCTTCTCTTTATATCTACTTTTTTTGAGGATTCTTTGCAAATCATGAGCGACTCTGTGGCGCAATGGACAGCGTTGGACTTCTAGTTGATCATCATGAAAGCAATTCAAAGGTTGTGGGTTCGAGTCCCACCAGAGTTGAACTTTAGATTCATTTGACAAAAGCCAGAAATGTCTCTGGAAAATTACTGCTTAAATAAAAGCATTTTATCCCAACCCATAATAATGCATTTACCGTCCGTTACATTTTTAGTTTTAAAGTTTTACTTCTGTCGTGGTCGAGTTTTAAATCCAGCATGGTGTTTAACTTTACGCTGTGTTATCATGTGCTGGACTATTTTATTCTTCTCTTCATCTCTACTTTTTTTGAGGATTCTTTGCAAATCATGAGCGACTCTGTGGCGCAATGGACAGCGCGTTGGACTTCTAGTTGATCATCATGAAAGCAATTCAAAGGTTGTGGGTTCGAGTCCCACCAGAGTTGAACTTTAGATAATCCATTTGTGACAAAAGCCAGAAATGTCTCTAAAAAAAGGGGTTTTAAAGTTTTACTGCAAGTTTTAAATCCAGCAAAAAGCTATTTTATTTCTCTTTATTCCATCCCATTCAAAGGTTGTGGGTTCGAGTCCCACCAGAGTTGAACTTTAATAATGCATTTGAAGAAAAAAGCCAGAAATGTCTCTGGGGAATTACTGCTTAAAAAAAGCATTTCTTTCCATCCCATAATATATTTACATTTACATTTTGAGTTTTAAAGTTTTACTCCTGTCGTAGTCAAGTTTTAAATCCAGCATGGTGTTTACCTTTACGCTGTGTTATCATGTGCTGGACTATTTTATTCTTCTCTTTATATCTACTTTTTTTGAGGATTCTTTGCAAATCACTTTTTTTGAGGATTCTTTGCAACTCTGTGGCGCAATGGACAGCGCGTTGGACTTCTAGTTGATCATCATGAAAGCAATTCAAAGGTTGTGGGTTCGAGTCCCACCAGAGTTGAGCTTTAGATTCAGTGA
>BMAF01002282.1:2500-5000 GCA_014132575.2 Gasterosteus nipponicus
CTCCTTCTTCCCGGAGCCCCCTCCCTCATCTCTCTTTCTTTTCTTCTCTCTCACTCTGTCCATCCTCAAAGTTCTCCAGTCTGTTTCCTGCTGCCTTTAAAAGGTGATGAATGCAGCTTCTCATGATGTGCCTCATTATACACACTCACACATGCACACACGCACACACACATACACACGCACACGCACACACACACTGCTTGTTTTTGTACCAAGTTTAGGGGAAAAACCAGAACAGTGCAGGAATGAGAGAGATGACTGTTGTCCAAAATAAACACACACTCACACACACCAACACACACTCACACACAAACAAACACATAACAATTCCATCCAACAACGTGGTGTGCAGACTTGCTGAATGTAGTTGAGGTTTCACAGCACGTTGTGTGAGCGCTCACACAGATGCATCCCATAATAAGCAGTGGGAGGAGCACATCTGCATTACAGTTTTTCCGGTTGCTGAACGTCAGCGAGCACATCTGGAGTCACGTGTGCAAAACTCTGACTCCATCTGCACAGCAGCAGTTCATGAGGACCGAACTCCAGATCCTTTTCAGTGCTTGAACACAGTTTTCAAAACTCTCCACACTGATCACACGACGTCATGACGCACACACAACCCTGCACAACACTGTGGATCCACTGCACTTTGTTCAGATGCAACACGCTGCTGTCAGAACTGAACCACACATTCACACGCAATGAGCCTTTAAAACACTGAGGATTCTATGCAGCTGAAAACTGTTTTTAGACGTGTTAGTGAACACACACACACACATTGCCATATATACATATACATACATATATATATATATATATATATATATATATATATATATATATACATATATTATATATACTGTAATATACATATATATATATATATATATTACAGTATATATATATACACATTATATATATACTGTAATATATACATATATATTACAGTATATATACATATATATATATATATACTGTAAATATACATATATATCACAGTATATATATGTAATATATATATAAACTATAAATATATACATATATATATTACAGTATATATATACTGTAATATATACATTTACCTTAAAGAATTGTTATGTTCTAAAACTGTAATAAATCATGTGAAAGAATGTGACTCTTTTCTTTGAAGAAAATCTTACTTTGTATGACGTCACTGAAACGGTTCAAAGTGTAAAGATGAACAGTGAGTATTTGTGTGTTTGTGTTTGTACTCTCAGTGTGTTGTGAGTGACAGTGTGTGTTGTGAGTGACAGTGTGTGTTGTGAGTGACAGTGTGTGTTGTGAGTGACAGTGTGTGTTGTGAGTGACAGTGTGTGTCCTGAGTGACAGTGTGTGTTGTGAGTGACAGTGTGTGTTGTGAGTGACAGTGTGTGTTGTGAGTGACAGTGTGTGTCCTGAGTGACAGTGTGTGTTGTGAGTGACAGTGTGTGTTGTGAGTGACAGTGTGTGTCCTGAGTGACAGTGTGTGTTGTGAGTGACAGTGTGTGTTGTGAGTGACAGCGTGTGTCCTGAGTGACAGCGTGTGTCCTGAGTGACAGTGTGTGTCCTGAGTGACAGTGTGTGTCCTGAGTGACAGTGTGTGTCCTGAGTGACAGTGTGTGTTGTGAGTAACAGTGTGTGTCCTGAGTGACAGTGTGTGTTCTCACAGTGTTTGCTGCACTGAGCCTGTTTGGAGTCGTGTGTAAAGAGTTGTGTTGCTTGCAGTGAGTTGTGCAGGTGATGTGAGCGTTGAGCTCAGGTGACTGTTGCTGTGCAGATGGAGTCAGAGTTTTGCACATGTGACTCCAGATGTGCTCGCTGACGTTTAGGAAACAACTGTAATGTTCGGTTCCATCGTGTCTGCAGGATTATCTGGGCTGCATGTCGAGCTGTGGCTCTCTGCCTCTGAAGCGGGAGGAGGTGCTTTTCTGTTCTGCAACTTGCTCCCGATGACATCTACGAAGTTCAACAGGTAGCGCACACACACATCGACGCGACGCACACACACCAACAGCAAGTGTGTTTCTCTTTTCATCGCGCTGGCCTTGAGTTGCTGGAAGAATGTTTTAACGAAGAGGATTGACGCTTCAAGACGCCGCGGGGTTTGATCCCCCACCGGGACCCATGAGAGACGTGTGTGGACTTGTGTTACGGTACATCACATTACATCACATGTCATTTAGCGGACGCTATCCAAAGCGATGTACAATAAGTGCACATTCAACCATAGGACATAAACTCAGGAGAACAAGAAACAAGAAAGTGTGATTTCATAAATAAGCCAATTTACAAAATTTATAGATGAATGACGCGTGCAAAGTGTTGAGGTGGAGCGAGTTGTGTAAAAGGTGAGTTGAGTTGTGTGCTGGGTGAGTTGTGTGTTGGGTGTGAGTTGGGTGTGTTGTGTGTTGAGTTGTGTGTTGAGTTGTGTGCTGGGTGTGAGTTGTGTGCTGGGTGTGAGTTGTGTGTTGAGTTGTGTGTTGGGTGTGTGTTGAGT
>BMAF01002282.1:7500-11414 GCA_014132575.2 Gasterosteus nipponicus
TCTTTGATGGACATGAGCTGGAGCCAATCAGAATGAAGAGCGGGTTAGTTTGAGTTACAGTTTTTAAAAATCACTTTTGATACTATTTTCAGAACCTTTGATGTCATTTTCAAAACTCAAGACACAAAACTCACATCAGTCTTCACTTGTAACAGCGACTCTCCGATGTTCAAAACCACGTCTTCAAAGACCTTTAAACTAAGGAAAAAGGTTTGATTACCACACACCCACGTTTTCAGCAACCTGGTCGTGTGGATCTGACCTGAAGTTCCTCATCCACATCGCCGGCATGGCGAATCAGGCAGGACACAGGAGACGGGTTACGTGTTGGTGAGGACACCTGTCGTACACCTTCACCTCCACGAGGAGAAGGGTTCTTCTGTCGGGTTCAGGAAAGGAGACTATGAGGGGCAAATACAGGCTGAAAACGCACCATTGGAGCTTGGTGGCAGCTGACATTGTCCCACTGCGATGACATCATCACGCCATCAGCTCTAGAGAGAGCTGCATCATAAGAGGCCAACGGAGCCTGCGCCGACCACATCCTGCCGTTGGCGGGGCTGGGCAGTTCAGCGTGAGGTGGAAAGTGGTACATGGGACGGTTCTACAGTGTCGCGGTAGAGAGCGATGATCAAATATCACATCCACAGATGTTATTACCCAATCAGTTCATGTTGCACACTGATTGGTGTGATGAACGTGTTGCACACTGATTGGTGTGAATGATTGTTGCACACTGATTGGTGTGAATGGATCTAAAAAACGTGTTGCACACTGATTGGTGTGAATAGATCCTAAACGTGTTGCACACTGATTGTGTGAATGGATCTAAACGTGTTGCACACTGATTGGTGTGAATGGATCTAACGTGCTGCACACCTGGATTGGTGTGATGAGCGTGTTGCACACTGATTGGTGAATGGATCTAAACGTGCTTGCACACTGATTGGTGAATGGATCTAAACAGTGTTGCACACTGATTGGTGTGAATGATCTAAACGTGTTGCACACTGATTGGTGTGAATGGGATCTAAACGATTGTTGCACACTGATTGTGTGAATGGATCTAAACGCGTTGCACACCGATTGGTGTGAATGGATCTAAACGTGTTGCACAATTGGTGTGAATGGATCTAAACGTGTTGCACACTGATTGTGTGAATGGATCTAAACGTGTTAACAGTTGCACACCGAGCGTGTTTGGTGGTGAATGAATGGATCTAAAAACGTGTTGCACACTGATTGGTGTGAATGGATCTAAACGGTGTTGCACAGGTGATTGCGTGAATGGATCTAAACAGTGTTGCACACTGATTGGTGAATGTGGATCTAAACGCGTTGCACACTGATTGTGTGAATGGATCTAAACGGGTTGTACACTGATTGCTGTGAATGGATCTAAACGCTGTGCACACTGATTGGTGAATGATCTAAACGGTGTTGCACACTGATTGGTGTGAATGCTAAACGTATTACACCTGATTGTGTGAATGGGATCTAAACGCGCTGCACACCGATTGCGTGATGAACGTATTTGCACACCGATTGCGTGAATGGATCTAAACGTGTTGCACACTGATTGGTGTGAATGGATCTAAACGGTGTTGCACACTGATTGGTGTGAATGGATCTAAACGTGTTGCACACTGATTGGTGTGATGAACGTGTTGCACACTGATTGGTGAATGGAACGCGTGTTGCACACTGATTGCGTGAATGGATCTAAACGTGTTGCACACTGATTGGTGTGAATGGATCTAAACGTGTTGCACACCTGATTGGTGTGAATGGATCTAAACGTTGCACACCGGATTGGTGTGAATGATCTAAACGTGTTGCACACTGATTGGTGTGAATGGATCTAAACGTGTTGCACACTGATTGGCGTGAAATGGGATCTAAACGGTGTTGCACACTGATTGGGTGATGAATGGATCTAAACACCGATTGTACACTGATTGGTGTGAATGGATCTAAACGTGTTGTACACTGATTGGGTGTGAATGGACTAAACGGGTGTTGCACACTGATTGGTGTGAATGGATCTAAACGTGTTGCACACTGGTTGGTGTGATGAACGTGTTGCACACCTGGATTGGTGAATGGATCTAAACATGGCTAACACTGATTGTGTGAATGGATCTAAACGGGTGTTGCACACTGATTGTGTGAATGGATCTAAACGTGTTGCACACTGATTGGTGGATGAAGCGTGTTGCACACCTGATTGTGTGAATGGATCTAAACGTGTTGCACACTGATTGGTGTGAATGGATCTAAAAACTGATTGTGTGAATGGATCTAAGCGTGTTGCACACTGATTGGTGTTGTTGCAACTGATTGGGTGTGAATGGATCTAAACGTGTTGCACACCGATTGGTGAATGGAAACGTGTTGCACACTGATTGTGTGAATGGATCAAGCGTGTTGCACACTGATTGGTGTGAATGGATCTAAAACTGATTGGTGTGAATGGCGTGTTGCACACTGATTGGTGAATGGATCTAAACGTGTTGCACAATGGGATCTAAACGGATCTAAACGCGGTTGCACACTGATTGTGTGAATGGATCTAAGCGTGTTGCACACTGATTGGTGAATGGATCTGCACACCGATTGGTGTGAATGGATCTAAACGTGTTGCACACTGGATTGTGGTGAATGGATCCTAGCGTGTTGCACACTGATTGTGTGAATGGATCTAAGTATTTGCACACTGGTGTGTGAATGGATCTAAACGTGTTGCACACTGATTGTGTGATGAACGCGGTTGCACACCGGATTGCGTGAATGGATCTAAACGTGTTGCACACACTAAACGATTATGCACACTGATTGGTGAATGGATCTAAACGTTGCACACCGATTGTGTGAATGGATCTAAACGGTGTTGCACACACTGATTGGTGTGAATGGATCTAAACGTGTTGCACACCGATTGGGTGAATGGATCTAAACGTGTTGCACACCTGATTGGTGTGAATGGATCGGTGTTAAAACGTGTGAATGGATCACACTGATTGGTGTGATGATTGCGTGAATGGATCTAAACGCGGTTGCACACTGATTGGTGAATGATAAACGTGTTGCACACTGATTGTGTGAATGGATCTAAACGTGTTTTGATTGGGTGAATGGATCTAAACGTGTTGCACACTGATTGGTGTGAATGGATCTAAAACGTGTTGCACACTGATTGTGTGAATGGATCTTTTGATTGGTGTGAAACGCGTGTTGCACACTGATTGGTGTGAATGGATCTAAACGGTGTTGCACACTGATTGGTGTGAATGGAGCGATGTTCTGAAGTTGGTGTGATAGGCGTGTTGCAAACGTGTTGCACACTGATTGGTGTGAATGGAAACGGTGTTGCACACTGATTGTGTGAATGGATCTAAACGTGTTGCACACACCGATTGTGTGAATGGATCTAAAGCGTGTTGTACACACACACTGATTGGTGTGAATGGATCTAAACTGATTGGTGTGATGAGCGTGTTGCACACCGATTGGTGTGAATGGATCTAAACGTGTTGCACACTGATTGGTGTGAATGATCTAAACGTGTTGCACACTGATTGGTGTGAATGGAACGCGGTTGCACACTGATTGTGTGAATGGATCTATGGAACGCGTGTTGCACACCTGATTGGTGTGAATGGAACGTGTTGCACACCTGATTGCGTGAATGGATCTAAACGGTGTTGCACACCGATTGGTGAATGGATCTAAACGCACACTGATTGGTGTGATGAACGTGTTGCACACACCGATTGCACACTGATTGCGTGAATGGATCTAAACGATGAACGCGTGAATGGATCTAAAACGTGTTGCACACTGATTGGTGAATGATCTAAAACGCGGTTGCACACCGATTGGTGAATGGATCTAAACGTGTTGCACACCGATTG
>BMAF01002284.1:0-55000 GCA_014132575.2 Gasterosteus nipponicus
TTACGGCATTAAGCCTCATCGACATTTCCGCATTTCCTCAGCTGATGGACGTCTCCAGAGAAGGTGAGGGCTGGGGTACTGTGTGTTACTGAAGTACGATCATGTGGTTTTGCAGGATGTTTCCTTGATGATGTCATTAAACTCCCAGCTGTGACATCACTTGCTGTCTGTGTCTCAGGTCTGAGTTCGAGCGCTGGCTCAACGGGGTCAGGACCCCCTGTTTGAGCCAGACTCTGTCCCGCGGGGCGGGGCTCTGACCCAGCCCGTCCAGGACCTGTGTGACCTGTGGAGGGGCTGCCAGTCCGACTCCACAAGCTCTGGTGTCCTTGACCTCTCAGCCTGAGCACCTTTCAGATCGTCCCTGTTCCTTGACCGCCATGCTGGACCAGACGCGCTGCCACGAGGTACAAAAACCAAGACATTCAAACTACAGAGGGCTAATAACGTGCTACCTAGTCCAGGTGTAGCGTGGTGGAGGTGCTACCCAGTCCAGGTGTAGCGGTGAGGTGCTACTGCCAGGGGCTCCAACATTCTGTTCCAAAACTCAGACCGACACTGAAGACAAATCCTTAAACGGGATGAAATAAGGAGAAAACGCGAGAAGGATCAGACAGAACGCTCCATTACGGACGCCATGTGTACAATATCAAATGACTATATATGCGTTGTAGCGTCGCGTCGGGTCACTCTACCGACCCAGGCGGATGACGCTTCTGGCAGGAACTTTGTTTCTCCAGCAGTAGGTCCTTTATCGGCACGGCCAGACAGCACAAACCGACTAATCTCACCTCAAACGCAGAGTTGACAACATGTTATAAAAATAAGATATTAAAACCAATGGTTTATAATAGCGCTCTCTACCTGGCTCTCTCTTCAGATGTGATGACCCGTCTGTCTGCATGTTACGCGTCTGTCTTTGATGGACTGAATGCTGAGGTTCAGATCCGCTGGCTTCAGATGGTTGTGAGGAACTCCTTCCACCCCGAGCTGCCTCGAGTCCGAGCCTTCCTCCACAAGCACGTGAGTCCCCAGGAGTACTTGTACCTCTGCATATGCTAGTACCTATGTGCTCAGTACGCAGTAGTACTTGTACCTCTGCATATGCTAGTACCTATGTGCTCAGTACGCAGGAGTACTTGTACCTCTGCATATGCTACTACCTATGTGCTCAGTACGCAGTAGTACTTGTACCTCTGCATATGCTAGTACCTATGTGCTCAGTACGCAGTAGTACTTGTACCTCTGCATATGTGCTAGTACCTGCATATGCTCATGTGCGCAGTAGTACTTTGTACCTCTGCATATGCTAGTACTCATGGCTCAGTACCTATGTGCTCAGTATGCTAGCACCTATGTGTCAGCACGCAGGAGTACTTGTACCTCTGCATATGCTACTACCTATGTGCTCAGTACGCAGGAGTACTTGTACCTCTGCATATGCTACTACCTATGTGCTCAGTACGCAGTAGTACTTGTACCTCTGCATATGCTACTACCTATGTGCTCAGTACGCAGTGCATAATATGTACTTGTACCTCTCTGCATATGCTAGTACCTATGTGCTCAGTACGCAGAGGCCCTGGCATATGCTACCACTCCAGTACTTGCACCTCTGCATATGCTACTACCTATGTGCTCAGCACGCAGTACCTGTACCTCTGCATATGCTAGTACCTTGTACCTCTGCATATGCTACTACCTATGTGCTCAGTACGCAGTAGTACTTGTACCTCTGCATATGCTACTACCTATGCGCTCAGTACGCAGGAGTACTACTACCTGCAGTAGCACTTGTACCTCTGCATATGCTACCACCTATGTACTCAGCACGCAGTAGTACTTGTACCTCTGCATATGCTATGTGCCCAGCACCTATATGCTACCAGTGCTCAGCACGCAGTAGAGGCTTGTACCTCTGCATATGCTAGTACCTAGTGCTCAGTGCTCAGTACGCAGTAGTACTTGTACCTCTGCATATGCTACTACCTATGTGCTCAGCACGCAGTAGGTACCTCTGCATATGCTACTACCTATGCCTCAGTGCATATGTACCTCTGCATATGCTACCTACCTATGTGCTCAGCACGCAGTAGTACTTGTACCTCTGCATATGCTACTACCTACCCAGCATGCTACCACCTATGCGCAGCACCGCAGTAGCACTTGTACCTCTGCATATGCTACTAGACATGCTACGCAGTAGCACTTTGGCCTATGTGCTCAGTACGCAGTAGTACTTGTACCTCTGCATATGCTACTACCTATGTGCTCAGTACGCAGTAGTACTTGTACCTCTGCATATGCTACTACCTATGCGCTCAGTACGCAGCAGACCCCCTGCATATGCTACTACTTGCCAGTACTTGTACCAGCACAGCACCTCTGCATATGCTACTACCGCTCCAGCAGTACGCAGTAGTACCATGTGCTGTACTCTTGCACCTCTGCATATGCTACTACCTATGTGCTCAGTAGTACTTGTACCTCTGCATGTATGCTACTTACCATATGTGTGTACCTCTGCATATGCTACTACCTATGCGCTCAGTACGCAGTAGTACTTGTACCTCTGCATATGCTACTACCTATGTGCTCAGTACACAGTAGTACTTGTGTAGATGCTACTAGGTCAGAGCTTAGCTAATGCTGAATGGCCGTCATCCGTCGTGGTTAACCGCTTTCTCTCCCCAGACGTCCAGGATGTACACCGTGCCGCTGTATGACGACCTGGTTGCCGGGGTGATGAAGTGTGTTGCCGTGGAGGTTTTCAACCAGACTCAGCGGCGCCTACATCCGAACCTCAGACGCACGTTACAGCAGATCCTCTTCCAGACCAGCAGCGCCTCGACCAATCAGAACGTCCCCATTCTGTCCGCCGTGCCCCCCTCCGCCTCTTCCTCCCCCTTTTCGCAGCAAGTTGCCACGGCAGCCTCTGCTGGGACGACCGCCGCCATTGCTCTGCGAGATGTCAACGTCTCCGCCTGAAGTCCAACGGCGCTGAGACTGGTCATGTGACTGATCAGGTTTTAATGGACACCAGCTACAGCTCAAGTCAGACACATCATCATGGATGAATCCTCTGACTGGACGGCTCGTTCTGATTGGATGTCTGTTTTTGAGAGAGATGTCATCTTCATCACTGTGAAGAACACTTTATTTATTGATGTATTACTTAATGATCTCAGATATTTGAACAATTCTGCTTTATTGACCTTTTTAACTGTTTGTTGGACAAAGTGTCAGAAGGGACTAGAAGTTCAGCGAAGAAGTAAACTGCTCAGATCAGTTCCCCCCCGAGGTCCATCTTCAACTTCTACCTCCTGGTGCTGACTGAAGCCTGCAGACCTCGACTCCACAGCGACCCACCGATTCTAGAAAGACTTCCACCAGAGTGGCCTTAACGCTGCATTCACTGCCACCGGGAACTCTCACCTCCAGCAGCAATAAGTTATCTACGCTTCGATCAGGAACCGCTCAATAAACAAATCAACCTTGTATTTATATATTTTCCGCACAAATTATTTGAAGCTGTAATGTCTGACAGTTTGTAGCTGTCAGTGAATGCCTGTTGTAATGAATGTTGGACTACAAATAAACCATTTGAACTACAAACTGTCATTTATCTGCAGAACATTAACTGATTCCAGAACGATTTAAGGAGGTTTCGTAACTTTTATTTTGAAGGGACTATAAAACTCTTTGCTTTCATTTACAAACTGTTTGCATCATCATTTTTATTATTTATTTTTAAACAGTTTTAACTTTCTAACTTTTAGTTTTCATTCCTTTATTTTTAAACTAAGCCATAGCATTATATTTTATTGTATTCCTCGTGCACTGTTGTCTTGTTGTCCATTCTCGTTCTAAAGTTCCGTGTATGTCTGACGTATTATGGCAATAAATGTTCCTGATTCCAGGCGGGGAAATCAATCAATACAGCCAATAAAAACCACAGCAGCGAACACATCGCCTACATCTCTAAACTAAATGTAATGACATGTAAATGTAATATTCGTTCATAATCGAACGACGCGCGGAGGATGAAATGAGGCCGCTCCGCATGTGACGGAACCACGTTCTATTTTTATTTTGAAGAGCTCAACCGGAAGCCTCCACTTACTACTTTTATCTTGACGTCACCGTGTCTTCCAGAGGAGACAGAGCATCAGAGACCTGCAGCATCTGGACCGACACATCTGGACCGGAACAGCCGGACCGACAGACAGACGGACAGACAGGTGCCCGTCTCCCCCTCAGCATCCCCCTCCACCGTTGCTCCGTGCTGTGCCGGGACCGAGGGGGGCGGCATGGCGGAGGAGACGCGAGTCATCTACCACCTGGAGGACCAGGAGACCCCCTACCTGATCCGGATCAACGTACCCGCGCAACGCGTCACCCTAGCGGACTTCAAACACGTCCTCAACAAACCAAACGTCAAATTCTTCTTCAAGTCCGTCGACGACGAGATTGGGTTAGTCACGTGATCGATATTGATGACAACGGGGCGTGACGTCATTGGTGTTGTTTTTGTTATTAATCGACTAGACGCTAATAGTTTATGGCTAATAATGAAAAATAGTATAAAAAGATAACCTGAGTAAGTATCTTAATTCAATTCATTTTATTTTGTATATTCCAAAATCCCAAATTATAAATTAATCAGGAATCAGGAATCAGGAAACATTTATTACCAAAATATGTCAAACATACAATGAATTTGTCTTGGCGGTTGGTGCGCGACAGTAGACAGTGTGACAATAGACAACAGGACAGCAGTACACAAGTAATAAAATAAAGTAGAATGAAATGCTAATGCAGTGGGTTAGTAGAATAAGGCTATGGGTTAGTATAAAACAAGGGAATAAAGTTAAAGTTAAGAATTTAAAATATTAAAAAAAGTTAAAAAATATTAAGCATAAAGTGCACATCGAATAAGTGACAAAGTGACGAGTGACATGTGACAGTAAAGTGACATGTGCAGTGTGAAGGGGAGTGACCGGTGGGATGTCAGAGTCAGTCAGTGGGGGACCGGCTCTGTTGATGAGCCCGACTGCCGACGGGAAGCAACTGTTGGTGTGGCGGGAGGTCTTAGTCCTGATGGACCTCAGCCTCCTGCCAGATGGAAGGGGCACAAACAGGTTTTGTCGGGGTGAGAGGGGTCGGCCACCATCTTTTTAGCTGCTTCAGAGACCTGGAAGCGAACAAGTCCTGCAGGGACGGCAGATTGCAGCCGATCACCCTCTCTGCAGAGCGGATGACACGCTGCAGCCTGCCCTTGTCCTTGGCTGTGGCTGCAGCGTACCAGACGGTGATGGAGGAGCAGAGGATGGACTCCATGATGGCCGTGTAGAAGTGGACCATCATCGTCTTTGGCAGGTTGAATTTCTTCAGCTGCCTCAGGAAGAACAACCTCTGCTGAGCCTTCTTGGTGATGGAGCTGATGTTCAGCTCCCACTTGAGGTCCTGGGTGATGATGGAGCCCAGGAAACGGAAGGAGTCCACAATAGTGACGGGGGAGTCACACAGGGTGATGGGGGAGGGTGGGGCTCTGTTCCTCCTGAAATCCACAACCATCTCCACTGTCTTTAGAGCGTTGAGCTCCAGGTTGTTCTGACTGCACCACGACACCAGATGGTCAGACTCCACCTGTAGGCGGACTCGTCCCCACCAGAGATCAGTCCAATGAGGGTGGTGTCATCTGCAAACTTCAGGAGCTTGACGGACTGGTGGCTGGAGGTGCAGCTGTTGGTGTACAGGGAGAAGAGCAGAGGGGAAAGAACGCAGCCTTGGGGGGGAACCGGTGCTGATGGTGCGAGAGGCTGAGACATGTTTCCCCAGCTTCACCTGCTGCTTCCTGTCAGACAGGAAGTCTGTGATCCACTTGCAGGTGGAGTCGGGTGGTGCAGCTGGGAGAGTTTGTCCTGCAGCAGAGACGGGATGATGGTGTTGATGGCAGAGCTGAAGTCCACAAACAGGATCCTGGCGTAGGTTCCTGGGGAGTCCAGATGCTGAAGGATGTAGTGGAGGGCCATGTTGACAGCGTCGTCCACAGACCTGAAAGAGGGAAGAAACCTCAGTGAGAGTCAGAGGATCCGTCTCCTCATGGACAGACTACAATGACGTCATGTGGACAGAATGAACAATGTAAAAGATGAACAACACATTCAATTCATATGACAGAGATGATTCAAATATGTAGAGTAGTAAGCAGGACCACTGCAGGACCACCACCATCAGATAGAACCACCATCAGATAGAACCTCCATCAGATAGAACCACCATCACATAGAACCACCATCACATAGAACCACCATCAGATAGAACCACCATCACATAGAACCACCATCACATAGAATCACCATCAGATAGAACCTCCATCAGATAGAACCACCGTCAGACAGAACCACCGTCACATAGAACCTCCATCAGATAGAACCACCATCACATAGAACCACCATCAGACAGAACCACCATAACATAGAACCACCACCACATAGAACCACCATCAGATAGAACCTCCATCAGATAGAACCACCGTCAGACAGAACCACCATCAGACAGAACCACCATAACATAGAACCACCATCACATTGAACCACCATCAGACAGAACCACCATAACATAGAACCACCATCACATTGAACCACCATCACATAGAACCACCATCACATAGAACCACCATCAGATAGAACCACCATCACATAGAACCACCATCACATAGAACCACCATCACATAGAACCACCATCACATAGAACCACCATCAGATAGAACCTCCATCAGATAGAACCACCATCACATAGAACCACCATCAGATAGAACCACCATCACATAGAAGCACCATCAGATAGAACCACCATCCACAGAAGCCTGTGGGGAGGGAGAGCACAAAGACTTTAGGAGAGGGTATTGATGGTTTATGATGACAGTAATAGTAATATGATTAATGTTTAAAATAATAATAATGATGATGTGTGGAGTCTGCATGTTCTCCCCATGTCTGCGTGGTTCTCTCCGGGTTCTCCAGCTTCCTCCCACAGTCCAGAGACCTGCTCTGGGGATCAGGTTGATTGGGGACTCTAAATTGCCTGTAGGTGTGTGAGTGTGTGTGTGTCTCTGTGGAGCCCTGTGATTGGCTGGTGACCAGTCCAGGATGAACCCGTCTATCACCTGAAGTCTGCTGGGATTGACTCCAGCCCCCCCGCGACCCTGTGTGCAGGATGAGCGGTTTGACGATGGATGGATGGATGGATAATGATGATGATGATGATGATAGCAGCAGGTGTCAGCAGGGTCACGGCAGGAGGCAGGAACGGGGTCCAGATAGAAACCTGTGAGGCGAGAAAGCACAAATACTCAGTGGAAGAAACAAAGTGTTGCGCATTAATGAGATGTGAATTATTACAGAAAGCGAGAAAGAATTGTCATTGTGGCGTACTGTAGATCTGATGAAGATGATGATAATATGTGTCTTTCGCAGGGTGGTTAAAGAAGAGATCAGTGATGAAGATGCCATACTTCCCTTTGTGAACGGACGAGTCATCTGCTGGGTCCGAAACGCACACAGACACACACACAGACACACACGCACACACACCTCCCTGTACCTGCTGACCCAGGTGTTCCTCTCTTTCTCCAGCTGGTGTCTTCAGAGACCTGTCCGTTAGATTTTAGGGGGTCGGACCTTCAATCTCTAGCCACGCCCACTGGACCTGCCCCACCCCCCATAGAGAGGACAGGTGTGATAGGAGACTCCAGACCTCCGTCCTTCCAGTGAGTCCCAGTCTGTCATTTCAACAACACAATCTTTATTAAAAGTATGTTAGTTCATACGTGTCACAGTGTATACGTGCGTTAATATATTAGTGTGTAAAGATGTGAGTGTGTAAGTACATGTTTGCTTGCGTTGCCTTTTTCATCGATTCTTGAGATGATGTCTGTCTGTTTGTCAGTGCTGCTGCTGTGAGTCAGGACGCGCTTCAGGGGTCAGAGTTCAAACCCGTCGCTTTACCCCCTGAGAGAGAAGAGCAAGGTGAGCGTCTCCACAGTCCTGTCTCATGATCTCAGTCTCAAGTCTCGTTTGCTGGGCTGCATCCTCCATGTGGGTCCTCATGGGCTGAACCAAGTCTGTCCAACGAGAGACTTCCTGTTTGAATCATCAGCTGTTCTACGCCGCTCCTGTTGCCTGGCAACCTGCTGAGTGTATAAATATATAAAATACATTAGAATAATAATGTAATAATCTGTATAAAATACAGATTATTACAGATTATTTCATTTAATTTAGGAAGATATGCTTCTCCTCTGGAGCATGATGTATATTTCAGGTTAAGAGAAGAACATTTTACAGTATTTTGATTCAAGTCGGTTAAACCCTGAACCGATGAAATGAAAACTACAACAGCAAACTTATTAACTTGTATGCACACACTCTGTTTCTTTCTGGTATATTCAAGCTACTTTAACTATAATTTAAGAAATTCGTCCAAGCTACAGAAGCTGAATGTGACCAGACGCTTGCTTCCTAAGACTAAATGTATAGTTAGTTTATAATCACACCATAAAGCAACAAGTCCAGTTTCTTTGTGTATTTCTTCTCAACATTTGTAACGTTATGACTGAAAGTCATATTTCAGGTTCATAACTTTTATCCATTTCTGTTCATAATATGAAGCAGCAATAAAGGTTGAAAGTTGAGGCATTAAAGTGACTTTTCCCGAATAACTACAGACGAGCTGCTCGTTGTGTATTTGTTCTAAACGTGTGTTGGTACATTAATGCTCATAAGAAGCAGTACATGGAGGGATTTAGGACCAGGGGCAGATTTGATGAGGGGGGCAGCCTGGGAGGGGCTCTATGGGGGAGGGGCAGCGTGACAGAGTTCTAACTATGAGCAGTTTGTTCTCACGTCTTATGTGTAAAAGCACAACATCGCTTACCAGCAAATATGTGATGATATGTATTATAATACAACAATTATTTCCGCTGATAGTAGAGATTAAAGGACAGATCAGTTGTTCCCTGGAGGACTGCGTCCTTTGACCCCGTTGAAGGAGCCGAGGGAACGGGACAGGAGGAGAGACAGTTGATGTTTCAGGGTTCTGTGTCTGATTGACACCCTCTCTGCAGGCCACGCCCACCAAAGACCAGCTGGTGAAAATGGGGCTGGGCCAGCGGCCGGAGGTGACAGGTCATCAACCCAACCAAGCAGCCAATTAGAGACCAGCAGCTTCTGCTCCTCTGAGGAAGACTCAGGAGGAAGGTATGCACAGAGACACACGTCACAAATACACACACAACACAGTACATCTCAGTACAACACACAGAGACACACGTCACAAATACACACACAACACAGTACATCTCAGTACAACACACAGAGACACACGTCACAAATACACACACAACACAGTACATCTCAGTACATCTCAGTACAACACACACACACAGAGACACACGTCACAAATACACACACACAACACAGTACATCTCAGTACAACACACAGAGACACACGTCACAAATACACACACAACACAGTACATCTCAGTACAACACACAGAGACACACACAAATACACACACACAACACAGTACATCTCAGTACAACACACAGAGGCACACGTCACAAATACACACACAACACAGTACATCTCAGTACAACACACAGAGACACACGTCACAAATACACACACAACACAGTACATCTCAGTACAACATGGTGAAGCTAAACCCTCCGCTTCCAGTATTTGTGCTAAGCTAAAGCTAAGCTAAGCTGAAGGTGAAAGATAATTATAAATGTGGTACGCTTCCAGTCTTTGTGCTAAGCTAAAGCTAAGCTAAAGATGAAAGATAATTATAAATGTGGTACGCTTCCAGTCTTTGTGCTAAGCTAAAGCTAAGCTAAGCTGAAGATGGATGATGATTATAAATGTGGTACGCTTCTGGTCTTTGTGCTAAGCTAAAGCTAAGCTAAGCTGAAGATGGAAGATGATTCTAAATGTGGTACGCTTCCAGTCTTTGTGCTAAGCTAAAGCTAAGCTAAGCTGAAGATGGATGATGATTATAAATGTGGTACGCTTCCAGTCTTTGTGCTAAGCTAAAGCTAAGCTAAGCTGAAGATGGAAGATGATTATAAATGTGGTACGCTTCCAGTCTTTGTGCTAAGCTAAAGCTAAGCTAAGCCGAAGATGGATGATGATTATACATGTGGTACGCTTCCAGTCTTTTAGCTAAGCTAAGCTGAAGATGGAAGATGATTATAAATGTGGTACTGCTCCGTTAAGCATCCTGAGAATGTGACTCAGTGACATCATCAGCATCTCTCCCCTGATTGGTCCACACACACCTGCCCTACGGCCTTCTTCTGCCCCAGTAAACCTGTTCATGCTCCCGGCTCCTCCCCCTGTTCCGATTGGCTGCCAAGGGTCATGTGACCGTCGGTTCGGCGTGTTTATTGTCCGGCAGATAAAAGCCTCCCTGCAGATCTGAGAGCAGCAATGATCTGCCCCGTCAGTCGGGCCGAGCAGCTCCTTTCTCCTCCACAGTCACGCGTGTGATTATATGTGATCGGAAGCTGCACCTTCATTACCCGTTCACCTTTTGGGATTCTGGATTGTATTTCTCTCAAAAATATTTCAATTTTGTTTATAAAGGTTTGCTTTATATCTTTATTTACTATATATTTATCAAAATATTTAAATACAATTGATTTAATTTCATTCAGTTCATTTCCTTAAATTCCTCCAATTTCTGTTTTCCTACATTTTCATATCATCAACAAATGTTGTGTTCCCCTCTGTGATGTCACACAGGTTCAGCCAATCAACAGGTCAGAGCAGCTCGTCTCCAAAACTCATCAGAACACAACGACGACGCCACAAGAAACCCAAAACCCCTCAGCGGATGGAGAAGGTACTCACACACACACAATCACACACACACACACACACACACACACAGAGACACACTTGTGAGTTCACTCTATCGCCAGGTTTAATTTTAATAATTAAATATATATATACACACATATAATTACTGATACCATGTATATTTGTATATATATTTGTATATATTTAGTGATGGCGTTAACCTGGTGATTCATCAACGCTGACAATTACAGGAGTTTTTTAAATGATTATTTTAAAGTCTGTGAATACACAGACACCCCACGGCTCACATGGGGGGGGATCAGTTTTGGTTTGGGAGGGGCGTCATCACATGTCACCACCAATGAGAGTATTTGAAAGCGGAACTTTTTTTAAAAGTTACTTTTGGTGTTTAATGACCAGAGTTGTAATTGTACTCAGGTAGCCCCCCCATCCGTCCTCCCCCAGGTTGCTCTCCAGCAGAAACATGTTAGCAGCATCCACTCTGCTCAGTACATGTATGTACATTGATGTTCATAATGCTTATTGAAGCACTACATGGAGGGCCTTAGGACCCGGGGGGAATAAACAAAGGTTCCTGTTGTAATGTAACAAACTAGATAAAAGTGGAAAATAGATTAAATTAGATTTTTTAATTTTTAAATTGAGATTTACAAGAAATATCTAACTGGTACTTTGATAAGTGGATTCTACTGGTAAAAAGCACCTTGTTTAATGTGTTTGGATAAATAAAAGGGCCCAATACACAAATGATGCGATTAATCGCAATAAAAAAATGTAATCCTTGCCCAGCACTAATATATTTACATGAGTCTACACAATAGTACAGTAGTACAGTAGATCTGGGGCGCTGCTCTTATTGGAGAAGCAGCTGATTATATCATGTGATCAGCTTTGTTTTGTTGTCATGTTTTATTTATCTGTGCTTTCTTATCTTGTCTCTGTCTCTGTCCTCCTTTATTCGTCCTCCTGTCCGTCCTCCTATCTGTCCTCCTGTACGTTATCCTATTCGTCCTCCTGTCCGTCCTCCTATCTGTCCTCCTGTACGTTATCCTATCTGTCCTCCTATCTGTCCTCCTATCTGTCCTCCTGTACGTTATCCTATTCGTCCTCCTGTCCGTCCTCCTATCTGTCCTCCTGTACGTTATCCTATTCGTCCTCCTGTCCGTCCTCCTGTCCGTCCTCCTGTACGTTATCCTATCTGTCCTCCTATCTGTCCTCCTCCCGGTCTGCCTCAGTCCGTGTCTTTCAGTAGTGTCACTGACTCCACCATGTCGCTCAACGTCATCACTGTAACTCTGAACATGGGTGAGTACCAGAAAAGGTAGAAGCAGAAGAAACACAGTTCAGTAAAGGTATACATTGGTACCTGTGACTTGCACACAGTAGACTATAACCTAACTACCTCTTCATCACTGGTCATATTTAATATCATGCAGCAAGATGATTGTATTGAAGTAATAACTACTATGCTACTTGTCTCCCTGTCTGTCGGCCTGTCTCTGTGTCCCCTCGTCTCCTGGTCTTCCTCTCTGTCTATCTTCAGAGAGGTATAACTTCCTGGGTATCAGTATTGTAGGTCAGAGTAACGAGCGAGGAGACGGAGGTATTTATATCGGCTCCATCATGAAGGGCGGAGCCGTGGCATCAGATGGACGCATCGAGCCTGGAGACATGTTGCTGCAGGTACGAATACCTGTACTACAACTAGTACTACCTGATTCTACTACTAGTAGTACTCCATGTACTACTACTAGTACTACATATACTACTACTGCAGGTACTACTACTAGTACTACGTGAACTAGTACTAATACATTTTACATTTACATTTTATCCAAAGCGACTTACAATAAGTGAGAGTACTATTACTCCTGTAAGAGGTGCTAGTACACCTCTTGGTGGTACTACGTAGTATGTGAGTAGATAAACTTGTGTCTGTTTGTCAGGTGAACAACATCAACTTTGAGAACATGAGCAACGATGATGCTGTTAGAGTCCTGAGAGAGATCGTCCACAAGCCAGGGTGAGACTTCTAATACTAGTAATACTACTTCTAATACTTCCAATAATAACATTACTACTAATACTACAAGTAATCCTGAGAGAGATTTTCCTTATGCCAGGGGAGACGAATACTACTAGTACTCCTACTAGTACATGAAGTAACATACTCACATCTATACGTACCCCTTGTAGTTCCGTGACGTTGACGGTGGCTAAGTGCTGGGATCCGAGTCCTCGTGGTTGCTTCAGTCTTCCGAGGAGTGAGTCTTCTTCATGTGTTGCCCTTTCTGCCCCCCCCCTCTGCCCCCCCTCTGGCCTAACGCCTCAGACCCTGACCCTTCTTGTTCTTATCCTCCATCTTTGATCCGGTCTTGAAGGCGAGCCGGTCCGGCCGATCGACCCGGCCGCATGGGTGTCGCACACAGCCGCTATGACTGGGAGGCTTCCCCCCCACTACGGTGAGACTTCCATCAGCCCCCCCACTACCCCCCGAAGCCCCAAATAACCTGCTGCTGCTCTTTCAGGCGTACACGAGGAGAACCACCTGACCATCCACAGCGAAATGACAGCGGTTGTCAAGGCAATGGCCAACCCGGGAGTCGGGTCTGGAGGTTCGGGACCGGATGTGGCTGAAGATCACTATCCCCAACGCCTTCATCGGTAAGAGTAGCCCCTCCAGATGGAGAACTGAGAAGTTATTGGTCCACATTGTTCACTTCTTGGGTTAGGTGTCTCATTGATCAAGAGAGCAACATGGTTTAACGTGTGAGTTCTGCTGAGTTCACCCTGACCTTTGTTTGAGTCCGGCTCAAACCATAAAGGTAAGATTCACATGGTCGTAAGGTCTAGAGAGAAGCGGAGGTCCACACAGGAGAAGAGGTCCAGCAGGTCCTGTGGTCAGAAGGTTCTAGTGAATGCACAGGTGGACCTGATCTACCAGAGGAGACGAGGTCTACATGTAACAACCGCTCCACGTGGGATCCATGCGTCCTTAGACTACACCACTGCGAAGCCTCAGTTGCTATGGAGTGAATGAGTTAAGACCTCCCCCCAGGTTCTGATGTGGTGGACTGGCTCCACCGGAGCCTCGAAGGATTCACCGACCGCCGAGAAGCTCGTAAGTACGCTGGAAGCCTCCTGAAGGCCGGTTTTATCCGGCATACCGTCAACAAGGTGACCTTCTCCGAGCAGTGCTACTACATCTTCAGGGACCTGTGTGGAGGTGAGGAACCCGAGGATATCAATTATTAATCAGTGATTAGTGATTATCAGTGGTTCTTAGTAATGATTGGTGATTATGAGTGAGAAATAGGTTAGTAATTTAACCAGTTCTAGTACTAGGACTGGTTAAATGACCTATCCTAGTGAGGTAAGTCAGAGGTACTGTTTCAGGTGCCAGAAGCAGTCCTAGGACCGGTACCTCGGATTAACACTACTGATTCCTCCTGTCTGTCAGATTTGTGTGAGATGACTGTACTGGATCATGAAGAACCCTCCAGTCGAGGAGGAGGATCAGACTGTGACCCTCTGGGTCCAGCACCAGGCCCCCAGAGGCCCCCGGCCTTCCCCTACCAGTACCCTATCCCTCACCCCTACAGCTCGCCTCCCCCACTCCACCAGCTGCCGGTCTGGGGTGGGGGTTGGGGAGGAAGTCAGCCCAGTGAAGGTGACATCAGCTTTCTATCCTAATGATAATCATCAACTGTTGTTATCATGATCAATACCTCCTAGACGGTGCTCTACCGAGCGGGTGTGCTGGGAAGCGCAAGGTTGGTGGATCGAGTCCCGGCTGCCCCATGTTCCATGTCGAAGTGTCCCTGAGCAAGACACCTAACCCCTAATTGCTCCCCGGGCAAATGTAAAAGCCATGAGTTTAAAGTTTAAAGTGTAAAGTAAGTCGCTTTGGATAAAAGCGTCAGTTAAATGACCTGTAATGTAGAAAGACTCACCAACATCATCTCATTTTACTCAAAAACTGATCAACAGTTTTGTGGTGATTAGTCACTATTCTAAATACATATATAATCTATTTATAGAACGTTAATCCTACTTTATGGTTTGTTTTCTAAGAATACAAATCAATAAGATCAATCGATCCATACTAACATTCCATCATAAAAACTAATCTCATGGTTTATACTAATCATTTATTTGTTCATGTCCGTCTGTAATGGATCGCACTCTAGTATCCTCCCAACATCTTATATCTTAAAATGACTATTACCCCCCGTTGTCATGGTAACATGGTGTTTGTGTGAACAGGAAGTCACAGCGGCGGATCAAACTACTGTGACACTCAGAAGCAGCGAGGACGCGGGGGACAATCAGAGACGAGCAAACAGGAACTGAGCTTTTTGCCTGGCAAGCAGCTGGTGGAGTCCCCCGAAGACAACACCCGGGGACCCCCGACCTCTTGCTCTGGTCTCCACGGTAACAAAGACTCCAAGGACTTCCTGCCTGCTCTGTCGCCCCGAGGTCAGCAGTCCTTCTGCCTCGCCGTGGGGAACCCCGGGGACTTCTTTGTGGACGTCATGTGAGCCTGCCACGATGAGGTCACTTCCTGTCAGAAATCACCTTTTTTTTTGTCACATTTGTACTTTTGAAGAAATGTGACACAAGCTGCTGATGGTTTTAGCAAAGAGACCAAGAGACAAGGAGGATAAACATTTGTCTAACCTTCATCTAGGAGGTGGTCTTAATCATGGTCTTCTTTTATATGTCACACATAAACACCCCTACATCTACATCCCCTATAAAGACCACAGAGACCACAAAGACCACAGAGACCACAGAAACCAGTGAGACCACAGAAACCACAGAGACCAGTGAGACCACAGAGACCAGTGAGACCACACAGAGACCACAGAGACAGTGAGACCACAGAGACAGGGAGACCACAGAGACAGGGAGACCACAGAGACCAGGGAGACCACAGAGACCAGGGAGACCACAGAGACCAGGGAGACCACAGAGACCAGGGAGACCACAGAAACCGGTGAGACCACAGAGACAGGGAGACCACAGAGAGGGAGACCACAGAGACAGGGAGACCACAGAGACAGGGAGACCACAGAGACCAGGGAGACCACAGAGACCAGTGAGACCACAGAGACCAGTGAGACCACAGAAACCGGTGAGACCACAGAGACAGGGAGACCACAGAGACAGGGAGACCACAGAGACCAGGGAGACCACAGAGACAGGGAGACCACAGAGACCGGTGAGACCACAGAAACCGGTGAGACCACAGAGACAGGGAGACCACAGAGACCAGGGAGACCTGGCTCTTTTGACCAGTTTTTGCTGTTTATTTAATCATTGTAGTGTTGTTTCATTCTTGTGTGTGAGTATCACCTGACGTCCCCCCCCTGAGTACAATAAACGATTTACATTTACATGTGAGTACATTTTTTACCTCTCTTTCTTCACTATAGTTTAAATAGTCCATGATAAATAAATACAAAATGGTCAACTATCATTTGTGATGACTTTTTTGTGAGATTTTTAAGCTTGCGACTAACAGGTTTGTTAATCGTAATGATCATGTTTTCTAATAACTTGGAGGGCCAGTTAGTATATTTCTGTTTTTGCTTCTGCTGGTTAAGTTGTTTCCGCTCCGCACTGTGCACACAAATTAGTACAGGAATGCCACTATTTACTGCAGTATTAGAACGCGGCTTTTTACAGTTACACAAATACTGTAGTACAAATGTTGCCTGAGAGTACACGCAATGATAACCCAAAGTGGTATTAGTATTCCAACCGTAACGCAGTATTGTTCTTATGTGGAGGCGACGGGGCGATGGTGGTGCATGGAGTAGAGCTGGGAACCACAAGGTTGGCGGTTTGAGTCCCGGCTGTCACTGAGCAAGACATCTGACCCATAATGGCTCCCCGGGCAAAATGTAAAAACCATGGGTTAAAAACAAAATGCAATGTACTCTGATCTGAGGGCTCCTGCACGAAACCATGATAAGGGATTAAGTCTGGATATTTATGTTATCCTGGATGAATTTAGCTTTGACTTGGTTGCACGGAAGTAGGTTGAATTAAACCCACCCAAGTAACCATGGTGATTTATTCTTTGCAGCTAGCAGGCTCTAGACCAGGCTCACATTCAGGCTAACAGCCGGGCTAACAGGCGGGCTAGACCAGGCTAACGGCCGGGCTAACAGCCGGGCTAGACCAGGCTAACAGCCGGGCTAACAGCTGGGCTAGACCAGGCTAACAGCTGGGCTAACATTCGGGCTAACAGCCGGGCTAGACCAGGCTAACATCCGGGCTAACAACTGGGCTAACAGCCGGGCTAACATCCAGGCAAACAGCCGGGCTAGATCAGGCTAACAGCCGGGCCATAATTAATCCTGGAGTCTCATGTGTTAAATCAGCTGCTGCTCTGATCCGAAACAAACGTGGTTAACAGTTATTTCGTTGTCTTCTGGATGTGTTCGGATTTATTTCCATTAACATGCATTACTTGTCACTATTGCTGTCACCAAGTTTTAAACCTACTATTGCAGTTTTTTGCCTCACGGACCGTTTTCATGTCAGACGATATTTCACGGTATTATTTTATGTGATATTTCACCGTAAGAAGGTCCGGCGGCGGATAATAAAGATGGAGAAATAACGGGGGAGAAGTAGACCGACGCGGAGGGGAGTAAAGCAACAATTGTAAAGGTGATGAGGGTGATACATTACATTACATTACAGGTCATTTAGCTGACGCTTCTATCCAAAACGACTTACATTACATTTTTAACCCATGGCTTTTCACATTTTTGTCCGAGGAGCAATTAGGGGTTAGATGTCTTGCTCAGGGACACTTCGACATGGAACATGGGGCAGCCGGGTCTGTCCTTGGCTCACATCTTTATTACCCTCCCTGCACAGAAGAAGAAGAATTCCGAGCGTCGGAAAGGAGATGGCGTAAATATAAACGACCTGACGACCTGCTTAAATTTCAATCTCTCCTCTCCTCGTTTTCTGCTTCTATCTCTGCTGCCAAAAGCTCTTTCTACCAATCCAGAATTTAATCTTCATTTTCTAACCCCAAAAAACTCTTCTCGATCTTCTCCAATCTCCTCGAACCCCCTACCCCTCCTCCCCCTCCACCCTTCTTCCGGGAGACTTTGTCAACTACTTTACCAAGAAAATAGCTGACATACGCTCCTCCTTCTCAAACCCACCTCCTACTTCTCGCGTCCCACCGACCTCACCTCTATCGCCCTCACTTTCCTCTTTCACCCCCCTCTCTCCTAACCAAATTCTTACCCTAGTAACCTCTGCCCGTCCGACCACCTGCCCTCTTGACCCCATTCCATCACATCTTCTACAATCTATCGCTCCTGACCTTCTTCCGTTCCTCACCTGTCTCATCAACAACGCTCTGTTATCTGGCTGTTTTCCCAATTCTCTGAAGGAGGCGAGAGTCAACCCCTCCTGAAGAAACCCACCCTCAACCCTTCTGAAGAAAACACAGACCGGTCTCTCTTCTTCCCTTTTTGTCCAAAACTCTTGAACGTGTGATCTTTAACCAACTCTCCTCCTATCTCCACCATAACAACCTCCTTGACCCCCACCAGTCAGGCTTCAAGGCCGTTCCACAGAGACTGCTCTCCTTGCTGTCTCAGAGCAGCTCCACACTGCTAGAGCTCCTCTCTCTCCTCTGTCCTCATCCTTCTGGACGTCTCTGCTGCATTTGACACAGTCAACCACCAGATCCTTATTTCCTCCCTTCAGGAACTTGGTGTCTCAGGCTCTGGTCTCTCCCTTCTCTCGTCTTACCTCGACGGACGCACCTACCGGGTAACCTGGAGAGGATCTGTGTCGGAACCTTGTCCTCTTACTACTGGAGTTCCTCAGGGTTCCGTGCTGGGTCCCCTCCTGTTCTCGCTTTACACCAACTCCCTTGGCGCTGTCATTCGCTCGCATGGCTTCTCTTACCACAGCTATGCCGATGACACCGAACTAATTCTCTCCTTCCCTCACTCGGATCTCTGCCTGTCTGACTGACATCTCTCAGTGGATGTCCGCCCACCATCTGAGAATCAACCCCGACAAGACTGAACTACTTCTCTTTCCCGGAAAAGATTCGCTTACCCAGGACCTGACAGTCAACTTTGGAAACTCTGTGTTAACGCCCACTTTGACCGCTAAGAACCTCAGCGTCACACTCGACAGCCAACTGTCCCTGACTCCCAACATCACCGCGACAACGCGATCCTGTAGATACACGCTCTACAACATCAGGAGAATACGTCCCCTTCTCACTCAGAAGGCAGCGCAGGTTCTGATTCAGGCTCTTGTCGTCTCCCTCCTGGACTACTGCAACTCCCTCCTGGCTGGTCTCCCTGCCACCGCCATTCCACCTCTGCAGCTCATTCAGAATGCAGCAGCTGGACTGGTCTTCAACCTTCCGAAATTCTCCCACACTCCTCCACTCCTCCGCTCTCTTCACTGGTACCGGTGGCTCATCCAGTTCAAAACATTGGTGCTCACGTACCATGCTGTGAATGGATCGGGTCCAGCTTACATCCAGGACCTGGTCAAACCCTACATCCCAACCCGCACTCTCCGCTCTGCATCTGCAAAACTACTCGTCCCTCCCTCACTGAGAGCAAAACACTCGACTAGGTCTCGACTCTTCGCTGTCCTTGCGCCGAAATGGTGGAACGAGCTCTCTGAAGACATCAGGACCACAGAGAGCCTTCACATCTTCCGCCGCAAACTAAAGACACACCTCTTCAGACTCTACCTCCACTAAAGACTAACAAATTGTAGCACTTAAATTGTACTTGTAACGTCACTCATCTATAGCAAATTGTAAATTGGCTTATTTGAGGAAATTGCACTTTCTTGTTTCTTGTTCTCCTGAGTTTGTACCCTATGGTTGAATGCACTTATTGTACGTCGCTTTGGATAAAAGCGTCAGCTAAATGACATGTGATGTAATGTAATGTAATGTGTCACATCAAAGAGGATTTCCACATATTCCGTATAAATGGTGATTGTGTTTGATGTCCTGGAGAATGTAGCATGTATGAAGAGGGTGGTTTCTGCAGGTGGGACACAGTCAGTATCTGTCCCACCCTGAATCCCCCCATCACAGGCTGCCTTGGTTTAAAACAAGGACCAATTCCCCCCCTCCAGACAACTGGGCCTTCTTCTTCACTGCTGAAATCAGTTTAGAAAGAAGACGCATGCTCACATATTGTAAGTAATTTCAACACCATTTGCAAACTTACAGCCTGCAAAATGTTTTTATATTTTATCTTGACCTGTTGCAGGATCTTTTTTGTCCAGTATTGTTTGTTCTGTATGAACATTAATTGTATATTAAGATATTAAGACACAGTTTATAGAGAATTTTCCTGTAAGTAAGTAGATATTTTTAGACCCTTCCTCATTCCGTCGGTCAGCGATTGTCTAACAGGCTTTTCTCTGTTTAATTACAGCTGCGTTTTTCCCTTTTTGCATATTAGAGGCTTCACCTCCTCAGAAGTTTCCATAATTAGTTGCTGCTCAGTGGGTTAAAAATATGCTGCGCGCGTCTTCTCCATCTGTGCATCAGTAGATGTGTGATGGACACCGTGGTCTACTGAAGAAAGCGTGAACGTGCACTGATCCAGCTGTGTGCATCTGGATGGACTAAGCTCCTCCTCCTCCTCATCCCGTGCAACCGATTAAGATCAAACTAAGTCAAGCTGAACCTTGTCACGTATACTGGATTTCTTTATTCTGCTTTTGTCCAATAGCCCCTGCTGGTCTAACCGTTTTATGTTGAGACGTGTCTAGTGTCTTTGGAGCCCGATGACGTCATATCATAGGCCCCCTCTGAAGACCTGCATGGTGTCCTTGGACCTGGTGTCCTAGTGATGCTGGAGGAGCACAGCACAACGATCCAGAGTCGGGTGGAGACCAGCTTCCTTTCTCCTCGCGCCCGGGAGGAGGGACGGACGCGTCCCAATCCGCTTCCCCGGTGCCTCGGTCTGGGCGCGCGGTCAGAGCGGGAGAAAAGCCTCCGGTAACCTGCCTGTCAAACCAACAAGTTGAGCTTCTAACGGGCAACGTGCCGATCCGCCCCACGTAGCCTTGCGAGGAGAAGCAGAAGGGGGGTTCTGAAACCGGACGCGGCCGGACCGGGTTGCCGTCAGCTGACGGTCCGCAGACATCTTGCCTCCGACCGGAGGAGACCGGATACTTCTCACGGTCAAACGTGCGGATGGAGTGACGGCGGGGCCCGGTACTCCGGACACACAGCAGACCCCTCTACGGAGCCGGTAGGACCACGGAGCCCCGGTAACGCACCCGCCGGTCCGCACTGCGCAGCAGCGGTGGTGGTGACTGCGGCGGTAACGTTAGCCGGTGTTGCTAACAGCTAACAGCCGTTTAAAACGTTCTGATATTTAACGACGTACCGATGTCGATGCCGGACATGTTAATAATTAATAATTAATAATACATCAATAAGGACCACTATTTAATTCGGCGCCTAGAAAACCGCAGTTATGTTCATGTATTTCTTTTCAGTGGCAAACATGAATCAGTTTGATCGATAACGTTTTATTCCAGCGTTGCGTAACCCTGCAGTGACGTCACCCTGTCAGTCAAACCGCTTCCCTTCTACCGTACAAAGATGAATTCTTCTGCGATGGGAACTTCATGTTTGTTTATCGATGTCCCGGAAGTAACAGAGGAACTGACATTTAGCAGCCGATCAAAGTCCGGACGGGTTCTGTGTGGATGTGCGGCACAAATACGAGAAGACTTTAAAAATGTGTGTTTTTTAAATGGAGCTCTGAATGAGATCCAGGAGGACCGCTGGAGAGCAACGCTGTCTGCCACACATCATACATTTATTTTTGCTGGTTATTCAACTGGATGAGTAGGATGTTGGTATCCAGGCCAGCATGCTAACCAGCATCCTGTCAAAGGGAAGATCCCAAGTAGCATTCAGCTTCAAATTAAATCAGTTAATGTATAATACTTCATTTAATACTGATTTAAAATTACTCTCAGTTTATTGAGTAATAATATTAATATAATAGTAATATTGCAATCTTAAGGCAGAGGAAATTCCATTAATGTTGTCGATAAAAACAACAGCAAACACATTTATTAACTTGTATGCAGGGACTTTTTCTTGCATAGGATACGAGCTATTTTAACTGTAAAATATTACAGATTACGTCCACGCTACAGCAGCTTAATGTCACCACACACACATCTCCTTCAGCTTGATGCTTCCTCCTGCTCCATAAAACAGTAACAGTGAGCTAAATGTAAAGTTTAGGATCACAAAGCAAAAGCAGCAAAGTGAGTTCAGTTTCTTTGTGTATTTATGATGTAATGTTACTGACTTAGTGATATTTCAGGTTCATAACTTGCATGAGCTCACTTTGAGACACGGCTACAATACAAAGATCTTCTTCTGTGTTGGCAGGTCACTGAAAACCTTCTGCATCAGATCAGCTGTTCAGTAGGCTCCGCCTCCTCAACCTGTGTGAAGTTCTCTTCATTATGATCAGCTGTGAGTGACACGTGCAGCCATGATTGGAGGACTCTTCATTTACAACCACAAGGGCGAGGTGCTGATCTCCAGGGTTTATCGCGATGACATTGGGTGAGTCCTACAGGTCGCAGCCCACGTCACCAGGGGTCCGTTGAACGGAGCCATGATACTACGTTTTTTCTCGTGTCTCCAGGAGGAACGCAGTGGACGCCTTCCGGGTCAACGTGATTCACGCCCGGCAGCAGGTGCGCTCCCCCGTCACCAACATCGCCCGCACCAGCTTCCTGCACGTGAAGCGCTCCAACATCTGGCTGGCCGCCGCCACCAAGCAGAACGTCAACGCCACCATGGTGTTCGAGTTCCTCTACAAGATGTGTGACGTCATGGCCGCCTACTTCGGCAAGATCAGCGAGGAGAACGTGAAGAACAACTTCGTCCTGATCTACGAGCTGCTGGACGGTAACCACGGCAACATTCACCATGATGATAAACACAATGACGACTATAATAATAACGTATGATAACATTGATGATAATAATAACAATAATAATTCAAATGATAACCGGATAATAATAAATAGAAATGTATAACATTAAAAGTTTGTACAAATATGTTTTTAAAGGTTATTTAAAAGTATTTCATCATCAGGCAAAAAAACCCTAACCCTGAACATGTGGACAGAAGGTCTCATTCTGTCTCCAACAGGAAGACATTCCTCCTCCTCGAAGCCGCCATCTATCTGCCGCTCTGTGGTTTTTTTAGGTTTTGATTTTTGGACTTGGATGAGAAAATCTAAATCTAAAGAAAATACAGCGCTGACGAGAGTTGACTCCAAGCTGCAGAATAATTGTCACATGTTTTTTGTTAATTTGTTTGTTTGTTGGCTGCTAACAGTGTTTGTGTCCTGCAGAGATTCTGGACTTTGGGTACCCTCAGAACTCAGAGACCGGAGCTCTGAAAACCTTCATCACCCAGCAAGGAATCAAGAGTCAGGCAAGTTATTTAATATCTAAAAACCAACCTAATGTGGTTTATTGTGGAAGTCACGGTTTCCTGTTTGTTTTTCTTTGGTCCTGCTTTGTCCTGCAGCACCACGTGAGTCCACACACACACACACACACACACACACACAGCTCTAATACTGTGGGTAATATTAATATTGCTATTGTTGAAACACAGACCAAAGAGGAGCAGTCTCAGATCACCAGTCAAGTCACCGGTCAGATCGGCTGGAGACGAGAAGGAATCAAATACAGACGCAACGAGCTCTTCCTGGACGTGTTGGAAAGCGTCAACCTGCTCATGTCTCCCCAAGGTAACGTCCCCCACCCCCAAGTTTACGTCCCTCCAGGGTACTGTCGTCAGAAGGCCAGTCCCCCCACCCCAAAGTATCTCCCCCAAAGGTAACATCCTCTAAAGGTAACGCCCTATCACCATGAGGCCCCCCGGCTCAGGAGCTTTATAAATGTTAGCAGCAGTTAGCAGCTAGCCTCAGCTCCTCAGAGATGGTGAGGCAGCGTGATGTCACATCCTGCTCGTCTCTGGCTCTGTTTGCAGGTCAGGTGCTCAGCGCCCACGTCTCCGGCCGCGTGGTGATGAAGAGTTACCTCAGCGGGATGCCCGAGTGCAAATTTGGCATGAACGACAAGATTGTCATCGACAAGCAAGGGAAAGGAGGAGGTTCAGAGGACGTGGCCAAGAGGTCAGAGGTCACCACCTCCACATAACTTTCTGTCTGTCATCAGCTTAGATGTAGTTACAGAGACATCATGTTACAAGTCCTTTCCCTTAGAGACGAGGTTCTCCGTCCTTTACCAGAGACATCAGTCTGTAAAAGCTTCAGAATGATTTGCAACTACAAGCCCAAAGCCCCCGACTTCATGAACCACAAGCTGTCACCCCCAGGGGCCCATGCCCCCCCAAAAAACCCACATCCTCCATCACATCGACGCCTCTCCATTCCAGAAGCCCCGTAGGGCAGCCGGCCCGGACTCCGTCTCCCCTCACACCCTGAAGCATTGTGCTGACCAGCTGTCTCACACCTGGAGACAGGAGACCAAGGCCTCCACCATCATCCCTGTCCCCAAGAAGCCCAGGATCACAGGCCTCAATGACTACAGGCCCGTCGCCCTGACCTCTTTGTAATCGACCAATCTAACGGTTATCTACCAGTGTAGGAGCGTGGAAACAAACAAAGAGGCAGGTATTCCTTTTGGCTACAGCGTGTGACCGTTTGTTTCCATCCAATAACTTTGGATTTTGAACTTCAAATGTATTTGAGTAACAAGTTAATACAAATGTAATCATTCTAATAAATACATTGAATAGTAATACAAAATGTAAGTGCAAATATGCATTAGTAAAAGTATAGTAAGTACTATTCAGAATGAACGAAAAGACAGGCTACAATAATTTACCCATTTACTACATTGCATTAGCCTCCACGAGACGTTAAGTTTAAACATAAGCTAACAAGGCTAGCGTTACTTTAGTTAGCTAAACTTACCCGTGAGGAGAAGACGAGGTAAATGGTAAATGGACACAAGAGGCAGGAAACTACAAAGTAAAGCCGGAAATAAACCCAAACCGTGACAAATAGAAGCCATAGCGCAAACTCTCCCAGCTGCACGTGCCCGACTCCACCTGCAAGTGGATCACAGACTTCCTGTCTGACAGGAAGCAGCAGGTGAAGCTGGGGAAACATGTCTCAGCCTCTCGGACCATCAGCACCGGTTCCCCCCAAGGCTGCGTTCTTTCCCTCTGCTCTTCTCCCTGTACACCAACAGCTGCACCTCCAGCCACCAGTCCGTCAAGCTCCTGAAGTTTGCGGATGACACCACCCTCATTGGACTGATCTCTGGTGGGGACGAGTCCGCCTACAGGTGGAGTCTGACCATCTGGTGTCGTGGTGCAGCCAGAACAACCTGGAGCTCAACGCTCTAAAGACAGTGGAGATGGTTGTGGATTTCAGGAGGAACAGAGCCCCACCCTCCCCCATCACCCTGTGTGACTCCCCCGTCACTATTGTGGATACCTTCCGTTTCCTGGGCTCCATCATCACCCAGGACCTCAAGTGGGAGCTGAACATCAGCTCCATCACAAGAAGGCTCAGCAGAGGTTGTTCTTCCTGAGGCAGCTGAAGAAATTCAACCTGCCAAAGACGATGATGGTCCACTTCTACACGGCCATCATGGAGTCCATCCTCTGCTCCTCCATCAGCGTCTGGTACGCTGCAGCCACAGCCAAGGACAAGGGCAGGCTGCAGCGTGTCCTCCGCTCTGCAGAGAGGCTGATCGGCTGCAATCTGCCGTCCCTGCAGGACTTGTTCGCTAGCAGGTCTCTGAAGCAGCTAAGAAGATGGTAGCCGACCCCTCTCACCCCGGACAAAACCTGTTTGTGCCCCTTCCATCTGGCAGGAGGCTGAGGTCCATCAGGATTAGACAAACAGTTTTTTCTCATCAGCAGTTGGTCTCTTGAACCAAGTCCCTGTCCCGCATCCTTCACTTGCACAGTAGTTTCTCTCACAGAGGTCGAATCAGAGGGGAGCAGAGGACAAGGGTTCTGTAGCAGAAGTTATGAGTCCTTTCCCTTTAGAGAGGAGGTCTTCCAGCTGAAGTTGTGTGTAATTTCCTTTAGAGAAAAGGTTCTCCAATAGACGTTCTGAACTGTCCCCTCTCCTCAGTGGTAAACAGTCCATAGCCATTGATGACTGCACCTTCCATCAGTGTGTTCGTCTCAGCAAGTTTGACACTGAACGCAGCATCAGCTTCATCCCTCCTGATGGAGACTACGAACTCATGAGGTCAGAGGTCACACTAACACACATAAACACACTCAGGACGTGAGGCCTGAGCGTGTGTCCATCTGTTTGCAGGTATCGAACCACCAAAGACATCATCCTGCCGTTCAGGGTTATCCCGCTGGTCCGAGAAGTAGGGCGGACCAGACTGGAGGTCAAAGTTGTCATTAAGTCCAACTTCAAGTCGTCTCTGCTTGCTCAGAAGATCGAGGTAATATTCATATAACAATATGCAAGTCATCATCAGTACTATTAATAGCAATGTTTATCTAAATTGATTGTTCATAATAACAGTACAACCCCCCACCCACCCTAGGTGAGGATCCCCACCCCCCTCACCACCAGCGGGGTTCAGCTCATTTGTATGAAGGGGAAAGCAAAATACAAAGCCAGCGAGAACGCCATCGTGTGGAAGTAAGAAGTACTTCATGATGTCTCTTTACACTGAGTGATCTATATCCACATAGGGGGGGAGTGGCTTGTCCAGTTGTGACATCATCAAGTGACGAAGTGTTGTGTGACATCATCGGGTACCTGTTTGTTGTCACATCATCAGGGAAGCGGCGTGGTGTGACATCGTTGGGTAACAGGTGTTTGTGTCTCAGGGTGAAGAGGATGGCCGGGATGAAGGAGTCTCAAATCAGTGCTGAAATCGAGCTGCTTCCCACCAACGACAAGAAGAAGTGGGCCCGCCCCCCTATCTCCATGAACTTTGAGGTCATTAATGATTCATTATGAATAAGCACCATGTTCACCCGTACAAGTAACTAAGTACAACCAGGTTAATTGGTGTCTAACTCCTCCCCCAGGTGCCCTTTGCCCCCTCTGGTCTGAAGGTGAGGTACCTGAAGGTGTTTGAGCCCAAACTGAACTACAGTGATCACGACGTCATTAAATGGGTTCGTTACATCGGACGAAGTGGAATCTACGAAACCCGCTGCTGAGGAAGGACACGACATCCTCCTCCTCCTCCTCCTCCTCATTGTGTGTCCCAGTGAATGCAGTCCTAGTTGTTGATATCTTGACTCATGTTTAGAAACACTGCTCATAATGCACCTGGATGGAGATAGATAGATATATACGTTACTTATCCCCAGGGGGGAATTTTGAGTCTTTACTACACGTGAAAAAAGTAAAAAGTATGAATTTAATCCCTACACTGGTAAATCATATTTTAGGCGTTGTCATGGTGACGTGACATGTGGCATCAAAGTGCTGTCCCTTCATCTAAAGCCCATAGAATCCAGACCAGGTGTCCTCAGTGAGTCCCTGAGGGGAGGAGATTGGGATTGGGCCAGTCTGTGATCCGTTTACCCAGCATGCTTCGCTTTCCGTGTTTGTTGAATTTAATGAATTCATCTCTGCTTTTATTTCTATTGTTTTTACAGTTTTTGTATCCCGATGTGTCAGAAATAAAGTTATAATTCTGAAGTCATTTAGCGTCTTTATTGTGTTTATAGGAGTCTCGTGTGTGTGTGTGTGTGTGTGTGTGTGTCCGTCTCTGTGTGTGTTCAGTGTGTGTGTGTGTCTGTGATGGACAGGTGAATGGAAAGACGTGTAATTAAATCCTCGTCCTTCAGCTGTGGCTGAAAGTCCGTCTCTCTGAGACGTTCCGGCTGCCAGGAGACGCCCGGCTGGGAACACTGAAGCATTATGGGATGCTGCTGCTGAGCAGTAGAGTACCTGAGGGGCCACAGGGTCACTTCAATGTGTTCCTCTTTGAATGAAGATGATGGTGTTGCCATGGCTAAAAGATTCTAAATCAGTTTGTTTAATTCATGACGACAGAATAATATATTATATAAGGTGCTAACAACAGTTTGCAGTAGCTTTATGAGGCTGTGTGCATCTCGACTTCTGGGCCGTCACACATCCAGGGAAATCGGACTAAGTATTGTTTCTTTAAACCAAACTAGTCTGCTAAATGTGTTGTTGATTGTGCTGTTTTATGATAATTTGATAGTTTGCTTTAGCTCTTGCCGTTTTTTAGTGACTGGACTGCCAGTTCTCGCTGTAGATTCTGTTACATTAGATTAAATTGTCTTTTGGGTTTGACCTGATTTGTTTTGCTCTCTCTTCTGAAGCAAAGCCGACAAAGTGGTGGTTGAACCTTGTCCTCTTGCTACTGGAGTTCCTCAGGGTTCCGTCCTGGGTCCCCTCCTCTTCTCGCTCTACACCAACTCTCTCGGTCTGATACAACCAAAAGATCCAAGAGTGCAGCCTCAACTTCTCAAACATCATTTAATAAGTTCTGATGTTTATCGTGTTAGAAATACGATATGTCAACGATCAATACTTTAATGTGACTTTACTCATAAAATGTTTCATTCAGATTCACACAAATGGAAACACGTCTAGAGATAAAGGACCGAATCGGAACCGGAAGGGTTAAACTTCACACGTGCGGGCTCGTGTAAACGGACACTTCTCACACACACAACCGACCCCGCCCCTCCGGACCAGCCTCTCCACTGCAGCGAGCGCTCCGTGGGGAAGAAGAAGTTGCCTCAGTTTGATCCGGAGCCGAACGGACCGGGTCCGGCAGCTCCTCTGGTCCCGTCGGGAAATATCGGGTCGTCCTTTGGACCCACGAGGTTCTGACGGGAGTCTCTGCGTGAATCAGTGGTTTATTGAACACGCCTCACACACAGACGGGTCGGTTGATTGATTGATTGATGGGTCATGTGACTAGTCCTGCTCTCACCATGGACCTTCCTCTGCTGATGACGATGATGGTGCTGATGATGAAGGTGAGCGGAGCAGCGCAGGTCAGTGAACTATGAAGCTCTAGTGAATCGTGAATGGATGAAGCTCCTGATCAATAAAAACGGTTTCATGTCAACTCAGTTTCTCGAAGCAATGATCAACAAGTAGTATCAGCAGTTATCAATATCGTCTATCAGATCGATCCGTCAGTTCTTATTTCAATAAACCAATCGAATCTTCAAGCAACTGTATTAATATTCAACAGTTTATTGATCAAGGTTGAAGTGTATTCATTCACGTTACAGTCCATTGATTAATTTGAGAGTTTATTGATGTTACAGTTTATTGATTAATGTATGTGTGTAGTTTGCATAGACACAGTTTGGACTTGTTTTTCCTCCAGCGCTTCTTCTTCTGTGTTTCCTTGGAAAGGCGGTAGAATAACAGGATTGTTTGTTCGAGCTGGAGGTCTAGGGACAGGAAGTGGTCCGGCTGAGATCTGGTTCAGGTTTAGTTGGAGGTCTCAAGGTTCACATGTGGGAAACAGCCATATGAGGAGGAGTCTCCGTCTGCTGCCACGTCTCAGACACATGAACTGCATTACCCATGAGCCTCAGCAAGCCAGCAGTTAGATGATTCCCTCGGAACACGTTGCCGTGGTTACAGAATAATCCATTAAGTGAATTCATTTCAGCTGCAAGTTGTTGTTTTTATTTCAGTTCAAGATGTTAAAGACCTGTAATTGTACATTTCCTGCTGAAATGCATCATGGGAGTTGAAGTAGATTTCTGCCTTAAACCTGCAAGTCTACAGAATCATATTTTGGCATTGATCTAACTAATAATACCAGTAGGAGGTGCATCACTCAGCTAGGAGGATCTGATTGGTTGAAGATCCCATTGATTGATGAATAGATTGTTGGGTTCTTCAGATGTCAGCCAGCAGAGTGACGGGAACCTTCAGAGGAACCAGAACCAGACGATACGCCATCAACCCTCTGGGACACAAGTGGACTCATCACAACATCTCATACAGGTGAAAATTGATAATCAAAAGTTCTTTTCATGGGCTTAGTTGGGGGTTCGCTGTCTTGTCTTGATTTAAGAGTCGGGTAAGGAGCGCGGGGGGGGAGAGGGGGAGTCTGACAGGATGGGGAGGTCAGTTTATGTCCTGGCTGAGGGGGAGGAAGCTCTGCAGGTCAACTAGGGATTTACCAGCCAAGGGGGTTAGGACACACCAACACTATTCAACATACACACTCTGTGGGGATGTTTACGGAGAGTCAGGAGTCTGGACATTGGATGTGACCGGATCTTAGATGCGGGAGGTGGAAGGTCCTCCTCTACGCCAGTCGGTGGGGAGGGGCCAATAGAAATCTTTCCTTCTCTGTCTTTCGGGGGGGGAGGAAGAGGGGTCGGCGGGGGTCGGTGGGGGTCGGGGGGAGGGAGAGGGGGTCGGCGGGGGAGGGAGAGGGGGGGTCCGGCGGGGGAGGGAGAGGGGGTCGGCGGGGGGGTCGGTGGGGGGAGGAGGGAGTCGGGGTCGGGCGGGGGAGGGAGAGGGGTCGGGCGGGGGTCGGTAGTGGGGGGGGGAGGGAGAGAGGGGTCGGGCGGGGGGAGGAGAGGAGGTCGGCGGGGGGGAGGGGGGGTGGGGAGGAGAGGGGGTCGGCGGGGAGGGAGGGGGTCGGCGGGGGGTCGGTGGGGGGGGAGAGGGGGTCGTGGGGGAGGAAGAGGGGGTCGGCGGGAGGGAGAGGGGGGGAGAGGGAGGAAGAGGGGGTCGGCGGGGGGGGAGAGGGGGTCGGAGGGGGAGGGAGGGGGGTCGGTGGGGGGAGGGGGGGGGTCGGCGGGGAGGGAGAGGGGGTCGGCGGGGAGGAAGGGGGTCGGTGGGGGAGGGAGAGGGGGTCGGCGGGGGTCGGCGGGGGGGAGGGAGAGGGGTCGGTGGGGGAGGGGAGGGGGGTCGGCGGGGTCGGCGGGGGGGAGGGAGAGGGGTCGTGGGGGTCGGTGGGGAGGTCGGAGGGGGTCGGCGGGGGTCGGCGGGGAGGAGAGGGGTCGGTGGGGTCGGTGGGGGGTCGGTGGGCGGAGGGGTCGGCGGGGGGGAGAGGGAGAGGGGTCGGCGGGGTCGGTGGGGAGGGAGAGGGGTCGGCGGGGTCGGTGGGGAGGGTGGGGGAGGGCGGGGTCGGCGGGGTCGGTGGGGAGGGAGAGGGGTCGGCGGGGGGAGGGAGGGGGTCGGAGGGGAGGGAGGGGAGGAGGGAGGGGGTCGGAGGGGGGGAGAGGGGCGGTGGGGGGAGGAAGAGGGGGTCGGTGGGGAGGGAGAGGGGTCAGCGGGGTCGGGGGGAGGGAGAGGGGGTCGGTGGGGGGAGAGGGGTCGGTGGGGGAGGGAGAGGGGGTCGGCGGGGGTCGGTGGGGGAGGGAGAGGGGGTCGGCGGGGGTCGGTGGGGAGGGAGGGGGGGGGTCGGCGGGGGTCGGTGGGGAGGGAGGGGGGTCGGTGGGGTCGGTGGGGAGGAGGGGGTCGGAGGGGGTCGGGGGGGTGGGGAGGGGGAGAGGGGGTCGGCGGGGGTCGGTGGGGGAGGGAGAGGGGGTCGGAGGGGGTCGGCGGGGGTCGGTGGGGGAGGGAGAGGGGGTCGGCGGGGGTCGGTGGGGGAGGGAGAGGGGGTCGGGGGCAAACTGACGGCCGTGCGTCAGACAGCAGCAACATTCGCAGAGCAAATAAAAGCGTTTTTACGAAAAGTCAAAAACAAGAGGGATCTTTTTTTCTCAGACCGGGTTTTAATTGATTTATTGGTTCTTATTTGTGTTTTAACTTTTTTATTCATCATGGATACTTTTAAAGTAGAAGCCTGAACGTGAGAGAGTCCCGCTGAGCCTCAGTGGAGGGGGGCTTCCTCTGGTCCAGGTCCTTCAGTCCAGTCTCCCTGGAGGTCACATCATGGAGGGGAGGTGGTTCTTAGTCGAGGCTCGGTTCCACCTTTTTACTGTTGTTTTCAACGTGTGCTCCAACAATCGGTGCAGAGAGGAGGCTGTTTTTACACAAAGTTGCCCCGGAGGACTTTTTATTCTTGGGGGGGATTTTAAATGTACGGAAGACGCGTCTACAGACAGCAACCACGCAGAGCCACGTCCAGCTTCCCAGCTGGTCCAGTCTCATGTGGAGAAGGATGCATGCAGACCTGTAGACGTGGTCCCACCTGAGAGAAGGTAGAATCTCCTCAGCCAGGCTTGATCGGTTTTATGTTTTTAAACCATTTTAATATTTTTTAAATGTGCACCATTGTGCCGGCTGTTTTCACAGATCATTCCCTGCTGGTGTGTAATGTTTTTATTAGGAACATTTTGCCAAAAAGCGCGTACTGATTTTAACATCTGATAAGCATTTTATCATTTTAGAGCCTTTTATATTTCTGGAGTGTTTTTAGGCTGAGGAAGAGTGATTTTAGTGGTCTTAGGCAGCGGTGGGCTTCTTTGTCAGCAGCACACTTTCAACGTCACCAGAGACATCACCAGATCTGTGACGGACCCGGAGACTGATACCGTGGAACTAGAGCATTTAAGCGAGTCCACAGGAGAGCGAGGACATATTGAAGTCCTCGAGATTAAAAAAAATGGCTCTGGCCGACCTGTTGGACGTGAAAGTTCAGGGTGCACCGGTCAGGTCCCGATTCCAGACCATCACGGACACTCCACACAAAGAGACATGGTCCAAAAGAACTGTGAGGGCGTCACAGAGAAGACAGAGGGAAAACTGCTCCCTCAGATGTCTTCTAAAGGTAGAGTGTTGGTTGTAAACAACCTCATAGCACCCCAATTGTGGCACCGCCTAACCTGCCTAGACTCCCTCAGGGTTTCTAGCCCACATACAGAGAGAGATGGTGGATTTCTTTTGGGAGGGTCTACACTGGGTGCCACAAGGGGTGCTGTTTTTAGCCCGAGAGGAGGGGGGACAGGGCCTTGTCCACTTGGCCAGCCGGACGGCCACTTTTAGGTTACGGTTTTTGAAAAGATACCTCACATGTCCGGAGGGTTTAGTGTGGCGAGATGTGGCCAGTTGCATCCTCAGACGTACAGACAACCTGGGGTTGGACACGGTTCGGTTCTTAATGGATCCCAATATTTTAAATGTAAAAGGGCTGCCTCCGTTTTATCAGGGCGTTTTTAAGTCTTGGGCCCTTTGTACTGGTTGTTGGGAGGACCATTGATTTGCAGGGCCAAGCCGGACGTCAGCAGCAGCGTCACCCCCGGCCTGACGGGGGCGCTGCGAAGAACAAAGACATTGTGCGTGCAGCAGCTGGTGGACGCGGTGGGGCCGACGCTGGGCGATGCCCCGACCCTGGGCTCACTGCTTGGGCTGCATCCGGTCCGGGTGGCGGGGAGGCTCCTGGAGCTGTGGAGCCAAAGGCTGCCGGGGGCAGAAAAGAGCCTCCTCATGGAATACAGCCAGAAGAAGATGATACCGGACCCTGCAGACCCGTTTCCAGAGATCTACCTGAGTGCGGGGCTAGGGGACCTCACCTGCGCCCTGCTAGCCACGACACGCCCAGATCAACTGACTTTGCATGAAGCGGGCAAAAGGACTTGGTATTTTAACTGCGTGAAGGTCACAAACAGGACTGGACTGTGCAACAGGCTCCCCACTGTGTGGTCCAACAGACTTGGACAAAATGGACCGGGCCCACAATGGAGGACTTTATACAAACCTCCCCTCAAAAAACGGACTGCCGACCTCCAGTGGAGAATTTTACACGGTGCGGGCGCCTCCGACGCTTTTATCTCTGTTCTTAATCCCTCTGTTCTTAGCCAGTGCCCTTTCTGTGAGCTCAGAGACTATTTATCATGTTTTTACTGAGTTCTTCTCTCTTTTAACATTGGTTTTTAGTCTTTTTAGCGTGTTTTTTACGGAAAGAGTTTTTATTATGGGAGCTGCCTACAAGACAACGGAAAAAGAAAAATGGCAGCTCCCTAACTTTCTGTGCAGAGGGACCCAAATGGTCTTTTATTGAAGCAGGAAAAACAGAGTGGAGAACCGAGAGGGGCAGGAGGCTGTGCATCATCAGGGCTCTGGCTGGAGTTTAGGTTTTACAAACACTTTTAAACAGCGCTGGTGTTTTAACGATATTGTTTGTTCTGTGGTCGATGGCGAGCTGGTATTTGATGTTTTTATCAGGTGATTACATTTATTTTGGAAAGGAAAAACAACAAAAGAAAAAATCGCACTTTGGTCATATTGCTTAAAGTGTAAAATATATAAATCCGTATCCATATATAAATCTCTCTCTCTTTCTCTCCCCGTTTGTCTCTTCCTGTCTCGCTCTGTCTCCCTGTCTGTCCCTCAGGATCACAGCGTTTCCAAACACCCTGAATGTTGAGGACACCAGGAAGGCCATCAGCATCGCCTTTACCAAGTGGAGCGACGTCTCCCCGCTGACCTTCAGCGAGATTTGCGACAGCAACGCCACCGCCGACATTACCATCGGTAGGTAGACAGGACGTGGAGAAGTTTCAAAATAAAACACACACAAAGAAAATGAGGTAGACAGAAACGATAGTTTTTGAATTTAGTGTGTATGTATCGATGTTCTGTGTGTGTGTGGGTGTGTTAGGTTTCTATACCTTCAACCACACGGACTGCTGGTGGTCTCCTCTCCACCCGTGTTTTGATGGTCTGAATGGTGAGCTGGCTCACGCCTTCCTGCCGCCGCGAGGAGAAATCCATTTTGACAACCACGAGTTCTGGATCCTCGGCAAGTCCAGGTTCAGCTGGAAACAAGGTACAAGTACTAGGTTCAGCTGGAAACAAAGTACTAGGTTCAGCTGGAAACAAGGTACAAGTACTAGGATCAGCTGGAAACAAGGTACAAGTACTAGGATCAGCTGGAAACAAGGTACAAGTACTAGGATCAGCTGGAAACAAGGTACAAGTACTAGGATCAGCTGGAAACAAGGTACAAGGACTAGGATCAGCTGGAAACAAGGTGAAACATTTTATCGTATTAATCTCGGCCAGAATAATCCGAATGTGCTTCATTGGCCATGTATGTTTACACGTCGCTCTCAATCACATAGATTCTCATGGATGTGTAAAGCTTCACAGGGATGGACACTTGTGAATGATTATTAGTCATTGTGACAATGCAGCTGTAGATCATGTGACTACAGGTGTTGATCATGTGATTCTACAGGTGTGTGGTTGAATGACCTGGTCCAGGTGGCAGCTCATGAGATCGGTCATGCTCTGGGTCTGTGGCACTCCAGACATCCTCAGGCTCTGATGCATCCCAACGCCACCTACACGGGCCAGAGAAACGTCGCCCAAGACGACGTGTGGGGCATCCAGAGACTTTACGGTAACAACCAGCATGGCAGCACTTCCTGTAGGAGTCTCATAATACAGCTCACACAATATATGTTATTACACACAAGGTTATTTAAATAACCATATCTTAGTTGTGGACACTGAATACTTCCTGTAGTACTTTTTCCATGGTGTGGTATTTCCTGCACTACTTGATACAGTCTGCAACATCTTCTGTCCTGAAACCCTCACAGGACAGAAAAAGGAAAAAATAAAAAATGGGCAAAAAATAGAAGAAACCTCAGTGAGTCAGAGGATCCGTCTCCTGATGGACAGACTACAATGACGTCATGTGGACACAATGAACAATGTAGAAGATGAACAACACATTCAATTCATATGACAGAGATGATTCAAATATGTAGAGTACTAAGCAGGTGACCCTAACCTCCATGAGATAGAACCTCCATCAGATAGAACCACCATCAGGTGGAACCACCATCAGATAGAAACACCATCAGGTGGAACCACCATCAGGTAGAACCACCATCAGATAGAACGACCATCCACAGAAGCCTGTGGGGAGGGAGAGCACAAAGGCTTTAGGAAAGGGTCATGTTGGTTTATGATGACAGTAATAGTAATATGATTAATATTTAAAATAATATAATAATGATGATGATGATGATGATAGCAGCAGGTGTCAGCAGGGCCACGGCAGGAGGCAGGAACGGGGTCCAGATAGAACCATGATCCATGGAAACCTGTGAGGCGAGAAAGCACAAATACTCAGTGGAAGAAACAGTTAGTGTTGTGCATTAATGTCGACAGTAATAGTATTAGGAACAATAATGGTGTTAGAAGCTGTAGGTGTCAGCAGGGAAACTTCAGAGTAGAGAAAGCACAAAAACTTGGAAAGAAGCAGAATCAGTGATGTGTATTAATGAGATGTGAATTTTTATAGAAAGTGAGAGGAGCTCGATGTGTCGTAAGTCCCCTGGCAGTCTAAGCCTATAGCAGCTTAACTAAGGGCTGGTCCAGGCTAACCTGAGCCAGCCCTAACTATAGGCAATATTATGGTGGAACGCCATAATCGTTCAAGTCTCCGCACAGTTTGCTTTAGGTTTGGGGTTTGAGAGGTTATACCACGGAGCAGACTTCCTTCTTGTTCCTTCAGAGGAGCAATAGCGTCCAGCGCCACTCTCAGAGAGCCTGTAGCAGCATCGACAAGATGATCCATCTGGGACGGACTGAAGTCCTCACAGCAGTCTTCTGGTATCTTGAGACAGGACCCTGAGGAATGGCTTCTTTAAACGAGGCTACAGCGGTACGTCGACTGTAGGAACCCTTGGCAGGAGGAGGAGATTCTGGTGGTAGAAATTCAAAGGTTATCAGGGTTCTGTGGAGAGATTGTTAAATGTTCAGTCCCAATCCCACACACAAGAACCAAGTCGAGGGTGTGTTTGTTTTACACTCTGACAGAAACCAACAATGAGGGAAACAAAGTACCACGGCTGTCCCTGTCGACATCCACACGAATGTTCAAACCACAACAATGACGTTCTGGTCCGTTTTAAGGACCAAACTCGTTAAGAACTCCCTCGTCTGTGCCTCGAGCAATATGAATATTAACATGACTTGGAGGAGTGGCTTTATTTAAGCTGACATATTCTCCATTCAACAACCACGTTTCAGTAAGACGAAATAGATCAACATGGTGATCTGATATTAGTTAATGCCCTAGAACAGCTTTAGATGAAAGCAATGGCATAAAGACACAATAAATACACTTCTGGATCCACAAACAATCGCCAACAATAGCAGTATGTTTTGGTGTATCACGTCCTGTGGTGTATTAAAGGATGTGGTACTTCCTTCAGTACTTGTAGTAAAGGATGTGGTACTTTCTATAGTACTGTTGTAAATGTGGCGCTTCGTATAGTACTTGTAGTAAATAATGTGGCATTTCTGGTCGTAGTTATAATAAAGGATGTGTTACTTCCTGTTGTTCAAGTTTTAGGGATACCTTAAAACATCTGGGGACAGCAGATGGAAATTAGCCTCTCTGGCTAACTCTAGCTCACTCACAGTGCAACTGTTGATTGGTGTGCATTGTCCCTGCAAAATAAATAAATAGTACCGTAGTAAAGGATGTGGTACTTGCATTTCTTATAGTAAAGGATATGATACTTTCTGCTGTACTTGTAGTAAACAATGTGGTATTTCCGGTCATACTTGCAGTACTTGTAGTAAAGGATGTGGTACTTCCTGTCTTTGTGCAGGCTGTCTGGATAAGAAGCGGGTCTGTGGTCCGTGGGCTCTTCTGGGCTTCTGTGAGCGGAGGAAAGTCTTCATGAAGAAGAACTGTCCTCAGCGATGTGACCTCTGCTACGGTGACAAAGAAACTGGATTGTCTCTCTGAGGTCAGTCGCTCGTCTCCGGTTTGAAACTTACTTCCTGTCTTCCAGAGCCTCTGGAAGCAGTTGCCACACCAACATTGCCACCAGCTAACGTGAAGATCAAGATGGTTCCTCGAGGAAAGGTGGTCGGTTTCCGCTGTGGAACGAAGAACCTACGCTTACCGCCCAAAGTCAGGCCAGTTGATCAATAATGGAAATTATTTTTTTTTAATTCCTTAAATCGATGGAACCGGTGGTCAGTCACCCTGAAAGTCATGTACTGCGATCATGTGACAACAACTGACCATGAAAAGCGAGCAGCTCCACCCGCCATGAACGCTCAAAGGCTCCGCAGACATCAAGATATGATTGCTTACCAGGACGTGGTCTAGTATGGACAATAGGGCGCGTGTTGCAGTGGGGACAGCCGGGACGTGGTGCAGAGCGAACGTTGTCCAGTGGTACAGTGGGGATAGGGCGCAGTGGAGACAATAGGGACGTGGTCTAGTGGGAATTCCAGGATTCTGCAAACCAGAACCACATGTCTCCATCTCTTTCCTGCAGCTGGTACAAAGATGGCGAGCAGATCTTGAACTCTATCCCCGGCTACATCATCGTGAAGGACAGAGACCTCCGCATCGTGGCCAACGAGTTCAACGAGGGTGTCTACACCTGTCGCATCCACCGGGGGGGGGACATCGTGTCCGCCAATTCCTGGTCCATCCGACTGAAACCAGAGCAGCCCACCAACAGCTGAGGACTAAACCACAGAAGTGGTGAACCTTCACATAACGGTCTCTCATATCAAAATAGGAAGTTCACAGCACGTTTGGACCGTGTTACACTGGTTCCTCCAGAAGGAACGCCTGTCCATTTCCTCGTAGTCCTGTAGGACCTCCTATAGGTGTAGATAGATTGGCATGACATCAGAACCCTTATCGTTCTCTTAGTTATGTCCCTTTACAACAATGAAAATATTTATTTCTGCTGAAGGTTCTGATTTAATACTGCATGATGATTAGGTCAATCAATAGATTGTTGTTGATCAAAAGATTCACAGATAAATACTTTGTGACACCAACACACATGACACCTGTGTTTACATGTTAATAAAATGTCTGTAGTTCAGATTTGAGGCCTGTGTGGTTTGAATGTTGCATCATCTCAAAGCAGAGCTGTGATTGGATGTTACTTTAATTATATCCAATTGAAACACTTATCAACACCAACTTTAACACATGCATACAAACAAACATGGCATCCATCTTTAAAATGAAACTTTATTCTTTATTTATTGAACGCGATTGTTCAGGTGAAGCTGCACACGGTGCAAACACACCTTCAACACCTCAAACCTTCTGATTCAAAAGACCTAATTTCATCTGGGGGGGGGGGGAAGAGGAGAAGGACAGATCTCCGATCAGGCTTGAAGCTGGAATGGTCGAAGGGGTATGTTGGTCCTGATTAAAGACTGTGCCTCCCCTCCTCCTGTTACACTGATATGGTGGAGTCAGAGTGGGTGGAGCTAAAACACAGGTAAACACAGAAAGGCACATCTGTGGCTTGTTTACAGAACCACTGAAGGTCAGCGCCGAAATTAAATCAACACAGATAAGGGGGGGGGGGGGTTACAGGAGCGGGGCAGTCGTGTGCTGTGGACGGCTGTTAGATTTCAGGAATCTTCCCGTAGGTTCTTGATGGTCGTCGTCTTCTTCCAGCAGCTCTCTCTGGCCCCGCCCTTTTCTTGTGACATCACTACATGCCCATCCTGATGCTTTGAATAATCTGGAAGATGGCTGCAGACAAACAAGATTTAAAACCATGTGATTATTGGTTAATGATCAGTGCTGTGAAGTTCTGCCCACAAACACCTGAGACACAACAAATAAGTTTATTCATTATTTTTTATTTACTCTCTGAAGTCACTTTGACTCCAGACAGAGTGGTTTTATGTTGAAGCCCCGCCCCCCCTCCACTGTCGTCAGCAGGGCGGAGCTACACTAAACCTGTGACGTAGTATAAAAACATCTATAATGATCCACAAAATGTGTGTGTGTATATATATACACATACATACACACAAATATATATATATATATATATATATATATATATATATAAAAAACACACACACAATTAAACTTCAATATTTAGAGGAAGAGGAAGATGCACCTGATCCACAGACGACAAAGATGAAGAGGGCAAGCAACCAGGGACCCACACCTTTATCCTCAGTGACGCTCCTCTGGGACACACACACACACACACACACACACACACACAGTTAGATCAATAACTTCTGAGTGTTTGCATAATAACCGATTAGCTGCTGATTGATCTTTATTCTTACGACCATGTTTGCGTCATCACAAGTTACTGTTGCATTGACAATATGGATTGTTGTTCACTGTGAGACAATGATAGAAAATATAATTAACAACAATCAATTGTTACTGGTCCCGCACAGACTGGTATCGGGTCTACTGGTCCCGCACAGACTGGTATCGGGTCTACTGGTCCCGCACAGACTGGTATCGGGTCTACTGGTCCCGTAACGACTGGTATCGAGTCTACTGGTCCCGTAACGACTGGTATCGGGTCTACTGGTCCCGTAACGACTGGTATCGGGTCTACTGGTCCCGCACAGACTGGTATCGGGTCTACTGGTCCCGTAACGACTGGTATCGAGTCTACTGGTCCCGTAACGACTGGTATCGGGTCTACTGGTCCCGTAACGACTGGTATCGAGTCTACTGGTCCCCGCACCCTCGGACTCACCGTGGACTTGGTCACGTTGCCTCGCAGAGTGATGTTCTTGCTGTGCTTCTCGTTCGCCATGCGGATCCTCTGCTTGGCCACCATCTTGTCTTCTTTTTCCTCTTGTCTTCTTGGTGGCTTTTCGTCGTGTATTTATTCGCGAGCGGCTCTTTTCTTCTTCGTCTTCGACTCGTCTCGGTGACGCTGCTGGCGGCTCGGGGCTTCTCTCTCTTGTCGACGTACTCACAATGGTTAAGCCGCGCCCACAAGCCAGACACTTCCTGAATGAAGCTACTGTGTGTCAAAATAAAGCTTCCGGTGCCCTCTTCCACAGTAAAGTTCTCACTGTGAGTCTTTTGTCGGCGTGAGTTATTGATCACATTTCTAAGATCAACAAAGTAAAGGTTAGATTATGAGTAAAAATACATCCTAGTTAATTGTATCCAAAGCAGAGCTTAACCCATCTAATTTGATTATTGATATATAGATTAAAAATCCATGATTCACTGAGAATAATCAGGTGGTGCAAGTAGTCACATACTTCGGTAAAAGTATTAATGCCATGGTGTATAATATGTAATAATGATAATGATAATTATAATAAATGCTCTAAGTAATGTACTTTAAAGATGGACCTCATTCGAAATACTAATTTAATATACAATTACATAATAGTTACATAATTTACGAGTTGATAACACATTTCATTCTCAATCAGATTTTTGAAGAGCAGTAAAGTACAATATTTCCACTGAATTATGGTCCAAGTAGAACGTGGAATTTTTTATTGCTAAGTATTATTTTAGACATACAGGAAATGTATCAGGGTCACTTCGACATGGGACATGGAGCAGCCAGGTTTCGAACCGCCAACCCTGCAGTTCCCAGCGAACACTCCCTAATCCATGCACCACGGTTACGTGCAAAGACCCATTGTACTATAAAAGCCGTTGTATTAAGTGAAATTACTTTCTTTGTTTCTTTGACTAAATACTTGAAGGTTAATGCTAGTGTTTCTTAATTCATAAAACGTATTTTCCTCAAACTACACGCGGCTTTTACTCTGGAAACGGAAGTGACTTTACTCTTAATGGCTCCTCAACAACTTGATGCATCATTGAACATAATAAATGAATAAAATCAACCTCTTGGGAATTTATTGAAAACATAACATGTATTTGTTGGTTGAAAGATGTATTCATTGTCAGAATATTACGGTTAAACTCATTTGAACTGTTTTTAAATGACGTATAGAAGAGGTGAGGGGACCGTATGCTGATGTGGCACTAAGAGACCCGCCTACTTCTGGCCTCACGTATTTCCGGTTAGCGCCCTTTCTTGTTCCGGCACACGTAAACATGGCGCCCACCATCCCGCTGTTAGCAGGTGGGTAATTTAAGTTTACTGGGACCGTTTGTTGTGTTTGTATTACCGAGCAACCGGCAAACGGCAAAGGCCAGGCGCGCTGGCACACCAGCGAACCTGATTCGAGTCACTTCTTTTAGATGAAGAAGGATGGCGGCAAACTGTTCAAAACCAAGCATATTTAGTTGACACAGTTACCTCCCAAAGAGAAGTACAGACGTCATTGAAGCAATATAGTCTGCCGATTTATTCCGTTGCATAAAATTCACAAGAGGAAATCCAATATGTTAAATGATCACCTTCTAAAGCGGGATCACGTGCTCTGAAAGCGTCAGAGAGTAGAAATGAGCCCTTGGTTCGGAACAAACACGGCATAAGCTCTGAAATCTGTTTCGTTTTAAAGACGATATTTCTGCCGAATGAAAGAGACACGTTTGTGGTACAGGACCAGTCTTCAATGTCATTTGATGTGACGGGTGATTAGTCGGTGAGCGCGGATATGTCTAATTCATGGATTTCCTTATGAATTCCGGCAGACATCGGATTTAGACTTCTCCAATTAAGGTTCCATTCTTTCAGAGTGGATTTTAAACCACAAACGTGGTTTAACATCAATTTAATTCAGCTAAATAGATGAAGATTCAAAAACGTAAGTGTACATAAATGACATGAGTGTGTGTGTTTCAGTGCGTGGATCAGATGGCACGTCTCTCCTCTCTGGTCCTCCTTCGTGTGAGCAGCACTCCACCTTCCAGAGGTAACACATCGCATTAGCATTAGCATTAGCATGTGTACACAAGTGTGTCTACACAGGTGGGACAGGTGTATCTTTGTGTCTCAGGGACGCTCGGCCCAGCAGGTGTGTTTCCTTCAGCAGAGACGGGACGCTGTTTGGCTGGTGCAACGGACTCAAGTAACTGTTCTATAATATTACTATTGTGCGTTATGTTCATATGATTATTGACAACTAACCGTCTGTCCACCTGTCAGCGTGTCTGTGGTCAAGTCTTCAGATGGCTCACTCGTCTCCACCTTCGACCTCCCGAAAGCAACGCTGCTGGATTTTTCTCCTCTCAACAACATTCTGGTCACCTGGCAACCGTACAGCAGTAAGAAGAAGGACAACAAGAGGACAATGAGACGACAACAAGACGACAAGACCCCATGACTTTTACTCAACACTTTGTGATCCGACGCTCTACATGTTGTTTCATAACCCCCCCATTAACATGTGTTGTCAGAGGCTAAAGACGGCGCTCAGGGGGAAGCGAATCTCCAGCTGTGGGACCTACAGAGCGGTCAGCTGATCAAAGCTCTGTATCAGAAGAAGTTGGACTCATGGTGATTACACACACACACACACACACACACACTCTGGGGGGTCGTGAGTCTCACACTGCAGCTCTGTGCCGTGATTGGCTGCAGGTGTCCCAGCTGGTCAGAGGACGAGAAGATCTCAGTGAGGAGCGTCAACAACGAGCTTCACTTCTATGAGAACAACGACTTCAGTAAGTAAACGCCGTGTTTCCACCAGGGTCGTGTCCCAGACTACAGCTGACGCTTCCTCTCTCTCCAGACCTGATCGCCAACAAGCTCCACATGCAGAAAGTGTCGGACTTTGTTGTGTCTCCTGGAGGTCAGCCGAGCAAGGTGAGCAACCGGCAAAGGGAGAGCGGGAGGTTTAAAGCGAGTCCTCTTCCCATCCCGTCTCTGTCTGTTCCCTCCAGGTTGCCGTCTACGTCCCGGGCAGTAAAGGAGCCCCCTCGTTTGTCCGTCTGTACCAGTACCCCGTTCTGGGAGGACCTACCGCTGCTCTCGCCAACAAGAGCTTCTTCAAGGCCGACAGAGTCAGCATGCAGTGGAACAAGAAAGGTGGGAGAGTCCTGGTCCTTGGGCTGCGGTCCTGGTTGTCCTGGTCTTGGAGTGTTTTCTATAGCTGTCTCTGCAGGTCCTTGCGTGTCCCTAACGCTTCCTGTCCCTCAGGCTCTGCCGTGTTGGTGACGTCGAGTACAGAGGTAGATAAAAGTGGAGCTTCGTACTACGGAGAGCAGACACTTCACTTCCTGTCGGTGAGCGGAGAGACGTCATTGGTTCAACTGCGTGAGTTCTGTTTGATCCCAATTAAAGTGTGTTTCATATTTCAACATGTTGTAAACATCTTCACAGGATCTACTGGACTCAAATCTTTTCCTTCCAGCTTAGTTTGTAGAAATGATCCTAGCCGGTGAATGTGGGGAAATACCAATATGTCCGGTTATTACTGGTTTAATCCAATCGTTGAACTTGTTATTGAATCAGAAGTGAGGTCGTCGTAGAGAAAGAAGCTTTGTTGGGAGATGAAGGGAAATCATTTCTTCTAACGAACCCTCGAGTCAGCTGACGCTGTGTCTCTGTTGGACCCAGAGAAGAGCGGGCCCATCTACGACGTGGTCTGGAGTCCCGGTTCTGCAGAGTTTTGCGTGGTCTACGGCTTCATGCCGGCCAAGGCCACCGTCTACAGCCTCAAGTGTGAGCCGCTGTTCGACTTTGGGACCGGGCCGCGGAACGCCGCCTACTACAGGTGATGCCTCGCCCACTTCCTCTTTGGTTCAGTGAGCCAATCAAAAGTAACTGTTGTGTAGAGGGCGGGGCTTCTTCTTGAGGTCGCAGCCACTCCGATTGTCTGACCTCCTGGTTTCAGTCCTCAGGGTCACATCCTGGTTCTGGCCGGGTTCGGAAACCTGCGGGGTCAGATGGAGGTCTGGGATGCCAAAAAGTACAAACAGGTGAAGAACAAATGTTAATGATTTGTATTGTTGTTATTAACATGGGATCAATGAGGGAGTCGTGATGAGCAGGTACCGGACCCCCTGCAGGCAGAAGGTCGTTCCTCTCTGACCCGTACGGCCGTACGGTCATAGAAAACATCATGTCACGTCATGGAAATGTGTTCCATGTTCATGTGGTTGATTTAAGAGACGCTCTCACACTGTGGTAACTGAACGGTTCAGTAGCTCATGAATCCTCCACCGTGCCTGAACATTTCACCGTCGGTGGCTACATGTGGAAAAGTCCACGCCATGCGTTCCGACAGACAAAGACGAGCAGAACGTACGTATATTAGTGAGATATTCCAAACGGCCCTTTTGTTCCTCGTGTTGTTTGTCATCCGTCTGACACGTGACCTCATTTCCTTAAGCGAATGATAGCAGATCTTTTCCTTTAGTTTTGTCTTTATTTTACGCAGCAAAGTGTCAACGTAATAAACTATTAATCACTTCTGTCACACTGTAGATCAACGATGCAGCTCTTCTGTGTTGTTCTGCTTCATCACGTCATACGTGGAGACGCACACGGAGCGTCAATCCAACATAAATCTTTCAATTTTTGTTCCATATCTTCAGTTCCTGCACATGAGCATAAATTAAATGATTAATATTCCCAAAATTCCAATGAAGTAATACGTACGTACGGCTCTTACAGAGACTCTGTACTGTAAATGTTCATATAGTGTCCGTCATTTGAAGTAAATAAAGAGCACTGTTTGAGTGTTTTATATTCATCCATGGTGGATCATTGTCATCATAAGACTTCAATACTACATTTTCTCACTTTCTCATGTTTACACCGAGGTTTCACAACATTTTTAGTCATGGAAATTTAGTTTGCAGTCACACAAAAGTCCTGAAAATCCATGGGTCAAAATGTGAACTCTGTGAAACCTTCTCTCCTCACAGGTGTCCAAACCTGAGGCGCCGGACGCCACCCACTTCTCTTGGTGTCCGGACGGCGAGCACGTTGTCACGGCGACGTGCTCTCCCCGGCTGCGAGTGAACAACGGGTTTAAGATCTGGCACTACACCGGCTCTGTGCTGCACAAGCAGGAGGCGGAGCCCGGCTGCCAGCTGTGGGAGGTCCGCTGGCAGCCGGCGCCCGAGGGCAGCTTCCCCGGGCGGCCCGTCAGGTACCAAGCGGCGCCCAGCCAGCTGGGGACGACACAGGCCACGCCCACACAGGCCTACCGCCCCCCTGCACTCAGACACCTGCCAGCCACACCCAGCTCCAAACTGGTGAGCAGACGGCCCTGGACTGGTTCCCCTCCATCACTCTCCTCACGTAGTGTCATGTTGATTTGAAGAGGAAGACGACGATGATTCATTTAACTCTTGTTTGTCAGCATGAGGAGGAACTTCCTCAGAATCTGCGGCCAGGAGAGAAAAGTGTCTCTAAATCAGCTTTGAAGAATCAGAGGAAACGAGAGGCCAAGAAAGCCAAACAGGTGACCGGATCTCAGCCAATGGGAGTCCTCTAAAGTTAGGACCAGGTCACCTGATGTTAGCCAATCAAACAGCTTTTCTTATCAAATGCATTTACATGATACATTAATATGTATTAATAAACATTTAATGATGATTATTTTGCAGGAGTTGAAGCCTAAAACTGAACCTCCATCTGACCCCGCCCACATCATTACCAGCCAGTTAGAGCCGAGCTGTGGCGACCCCGAGACGGACAAGAAGATTAAGAATGTGAAGAAGGTGAAGGATCAGTGAAGTCTCCTGTACATCACATCACACGTCATTTATCTGACACTTTTATCCAAAGCGACTTACAATCAGTGCATTTAACCATAAGGACACAAACTCAGAAGAACAAGAAAGTGTGATTTCATCAATAAGCCGATGTACAACTTGCTGTAGATAAGAACCATTATAAGTCCAATGTAAGTGCTGCAGTTAGTTAGTGTGTTAGTGGAGGTAGAGTCTGAAGAGGTGTGTCTTTAGTCTGAAGATGTGAAGGCTCTCTGTGGTCCTGATGTCTTCAGAGACCTCCTTCCACCATTTAGGAGCAGGACAGCAAAGAGTGGAGATCTAGTGGAGTGTTTTGCTCTCAGTGAGGAGGAACAAGCAGTTTATCACATGCAGAGCGGAGAGGTCAGAGGTCGGGATGTCGGGTTGGACCAGGTCCTGGATGTAAGCTGGACCCCGTCCATTCACAGCACGGTACGTGAGCACCATGTTTAGAACTGGATGAGCCACCGGTACCAGTGAAGAGAGCGGAGGAGCGCCGAGGTTCCTGCAGTCAAAGTGGGCGTTAAAAGTTGACCGTCAGGTTCTGTGAAGGAGAATCTTTTCCCAGAAAGTAGTTCCGTCTGTCGGGGTTGATTTTCAGATCCACTGAGAGCTGTCAGTCAGACAGGCAGAGATCCGAGGGAGGGAAGGAGAGGATTAGTTGGTGTCATCGGCGTAGCTTTGGTAGGAGAAGCCATGCGAGCGAATGACAGCGCCGAGGGGGTTGGTGTGTCCTGTGTTCTGATTGGTCAGGAATGTCTTCCAGAAACTTAAAGCCATCGAGGAGCTGAAGGACCAACGGGCTTCTGGAAAAGTTCTACAAAATAACCAGGTGATACACATTAATGCACACACATACATTAACACACACACTAAACTAAGGATATTTCATCCGTCTTTCACTCTAGTTGATTGATTAAAGATTATTGATCAGCGGTTGATGTAAGGTGGTCAGCACTCTATCTGAGGGTTTGTTTGATTTCCTCAGCTGGAGAAGTTGCAGAAAGAGGATCAGCTGCTGAAGGAGCTGGAGGAGCTCCAGATTGAACCATAGAAGACGCTGCAGGCCACGCCCCCTCTGTTTACTCACACACACAAACACACGTACACACACAAACATGTACACACTCATACTATATCCTAAAGAAGTTCAAGGCGGCATATATTGTTGTTTCTTTGGTGGGCGGAGCTTGGGTAAGGAAGGGTGTGGTCTGTTGGAGGATTGGATGGGGTCACCATCCCCACCCCCATTCCTCTTTCCATCAGGTGTCTGTCCAAAGGATTCTGGGAAATGTAGTTCAGTGTGCTATGCGTCCAAAGCCCTGTTGCTATGCAACATCTGTACAGATGCTGAAGCCTTTAATAGTGGTCTTTTCAAAATAAAAGCCTGGATGAAACAGTTTGTTTTTCAGTCATTTTGTTTCCAGACTTTTCTCCGTGAGACGTTCAAAGACCTCGGAACTCTGCTCCCGCTGTGTGGTGGGTTAAAAATGTAATGTAAGTCGAGTTTTTTTGGGGGGGGTCAACTGGCCGTCCAGCCTTTCTGGGACCAGAGTGAGACCAGGAGAAAAGGAATGTTGTGATCTTCACAATAAAACATCTTTGATGTGACGTGACAAGCCAGTCAGCATTGGGATATCTACAGTCTCCTGACTGCCGACACTGGAGTATCGTTATTAGGGTCCTTGCTATGACTAGTCGTAGAGAACCTATTGCATTTCAAGGAATTATTATTCTGACAAACTAAGGGCCTTTTTGGGTGCTTTATCATATTCAAAAAGATGTTAAATTTGGCATGCATGTTACATCACATGTCACATGACGCTTTTATCCAAAGCGACTTACAATCAGTGCATTTAACCACGAGGACACAAACTCAGGAGAACAAGAAAGTGTGATTTCATCAAGTAAGCACATCTACAACTCGCTGTAGATAAGAACCATTATAAGTCCAATGTAAGTGCTACAGTTAGTGTGTTAGTGGAGGTAGAGTCTGAAGAGGTGTGTCTTTAGTCTGAAGATGTGAAGGCTCTCTGTGGTCCTGATGTCTTCAGAGACCTCCTTCCACCATTTAGGAGCAGGACAGCAAAGAGTGGAGATCTAGTGGAGTGTTTTGCTCTCAGTGAGGAGGAACAAGCAGTTTATCACATGCAGAGCGGAGAGGTCAGAGGTCGGGATGTCGGGTTGGACCAGGTCCTGGATGTAAGCTGCAGATGCAGGAGCACCTTGTGCACCTTTTCACCCCTCCTTGCGTGTGTCGACCCATTTTTCTAGACTGGTGTCAAAAGCTACGCGAGCATTGCGTCCGCCCGTAGTCATTAGTGAAAAGTCACTTTAATGACTTTCACACTTTTATTTTATATACAGTTTATACTTCATATTATGAACAGAAATGGATCGGTGAGCTCAGGTAGACCAGTTATGAACCTGAAATATCACAAGTCAGTGATACAGAATAAATACAGAAAAAAACTGAACCTGCTTTGCTCCTTTGGTTTTGTTGTGTGATTATAAATGAACTTTACATTTAGTTGTGTTTTATGGAGCAGGAGGAAGCATCAAGCTGAAGGAGAACGATGTGTGTGGTGACATTAAGCTGCTGTAGCGTCCATCCATCCATCTTCAACCGCTTATCTGGGGTCGGGTCGCTGGGGCAACAGCTCCAGCAGGGGACCCCAAACTTCCCTTTCCCACATCTACCAGCTCTGACTGGGGGATCCAAGGCGTTCCAGTGCAGAGATATAATCTCTCCACCTGGTCCTGGGTCTTCCCAGCTGGCCGTGCCTGAAACACCTCCTCAGGGAGGCGCCCAGGGGGCGTCCTCACCAGATGCCCAAACCACCTCAACTGGCTCCTTTCGACGCAAAGGAGCAGCGGCTCTACTCCGAGCTCCTCGCGAATGGCTGAGCTTCTCACCCGATCTCTAAGGGAGACGCCAGCCACTCTGCTGAGGAAACCCATTTCGGCCGCTTGTACCAGTGACCTAGTTCTTTGGGTCATGACCCGTCCTTCATGACCATAGGTGAGGGTAGGAACGAAGATTGACCGGTAGATCGAGAGCTTTGAGCTTTGTGAGCTGGACATGTTATATTTTACAGTTTAAATAGCTCGTATCCTATGCAAGAAAAAAGAAAAGTTCCTGCATACAAGTTAATAAATGTGTTTTCTGTTGTTTTCTATTAACATTAATGGAATCTCCTCTGCCTTAAGATTGCAATATTACTTTTAGCTGAAAGTAATTGTAAATTAGTAAAGTATCATACATTAACTGATTTAATTTAAAATAACTGGAAAATGTTCTTCTCTCAGCCTGAAATATATGATGCTCTGGAGGAGAAGCGTATCTTCCTAAATTAAATGAAATACGAAGAGGTTTATCTGCTTTATCTCTACGTTATATGTTTTTTACAGGTTTTAAGTTTTTTTTGTTGTTAAGATCAGCAGGTTGCTAGGCAACGGGAGCAGCGGAAGTAGAGCTGATGACGCAGCCGGAAGTAACCCCCGTAGGACAGACCTTCCCATTTCAAAGACCGCTCGGTTCAGCCTGTGCGGTTGCTGGAGGACCAGCCGAGGTCTACGAAGGCTACAAGGATGCAGCCTGGCGACTTTGAGAGTCTCCGCATTGGGTTTTGACAGAAGAGAGGAAGTGGTTTATACCACACTAAGATTAGCTCATACAAGTCTTAATTCCAACGAGACTGAATCAAATCTTTTGTTGTTCCTGAATGATTCAGGTCTAATGAAAAGAATCTAAGGTATATTTTTATTATATTTTTGAAGTCCCGTTACACCCTCCTGTATAGTAGGTGGCGGTACACGCTATTATCGCAGTAACCCGCCAATAAGCAGCAGAAGCAGAAGAAGAAGCAGAAGAAGAAGAAGAAGCAGAAGAAGAAGAAGAAGAAGAAGCAGAAGAAGAAGAAGAAGAAGAAGAGCTCTCACGGTGAGCTGAGCGGCGGGAGGTTCGCGCGTTTCCACCGATCGTTGTTTTGATCGTTTACGCCAATCGGGACGGTTTACGGCGTGACGCGACACAGTGCGTCACAGGAAACACGTGCCCGCAGGGCAGCGGAGGACTGCACCGGTTCGTAGTTCGTCAGGACCAGGGTCCAGACCGGGGTCAGGACCAGGGTCCAGACGAACTACGATCTATGGAGACCTGCGAGGCGAGAAAGCACAACAAACTGTGGGGAAGAAGCAGAATTAGTGGTGTGCATTAATAAAACGTGGATTATTGTAGACTGAGAGAGTGAGATTAGTATTAGTCTGTGTTATCAACCACCTGTCAGGTAGGTGATGGATGAGCGTCCCCCGTCCCGTGCTGTGGCGGTCAGCCTGTGTGACTCTGCCCCCCTGCTGTGGCGGGTGGATGACCTGCAGGCGGTGCGGTCTCAGGGTCTGGTGGGGGCCCTGCTAGGTTCACTTCCCCGGATCCCCCGACAGAACCTCAGACTGGGCCGACCGCTGCTGCTGCTGCCGGAGGAGGAGGAGCTTCTGACTGAGCGGCGGGCTGCTGCTGCTCTACCCGTCTACCAGGTGTGTGTGTGAACAAAGTTTACCCAGATTCATTCTAAAGAAGCGTCACAAGGTCTTCAGGTGAGTTTGGTTTGTTGTTGGCAGGATGGAGAGGGGGCGGAGCTTCGTCTGCAGGTCAAGCAGCACCTGGAGGACCAGAAAAGGAGCTATGAGGAGCAGAGCGTCCTTGCGCTGGAGGACAGGAAGTCAGCGCTGCTGCGAGCCATGACATCATCACATACAGGTGAGGCCTGGTCACCTTGAAGTCATTAGGTACAGGTGAGGCCGTTATGTCCGTCCCTGTATCCGCTCAAACAGTTCTGGTCCTCTCAGAGTCTGGCGATGAGGCTCTGCAGAGCCGGCTGCAGGCTCTGGACCGGAGCTTCACCTTTCCCAGTTCGGCGCTGGCAGTCCAGGTGAGCACGGCAAGGGCGGGACTGTCCTATCGCCCGGAGGCCCGGGCCACCCTGCACGGCAGCCGGCCACTCAGAGGGCAGGAAGAGTCGAGCTGCCACGCTGCCAGGTACCAGGTGTTCAGAGACCTGAGGGGGCGGGGCTTCTACTTGACTTCAGCCGGAAAATTTGGAGGACACTTCCTGGTTTATCCAGGTGACTATGGAGCTTTAAAGGAAACTTTTGTTAATACGAATAATAAAAACACATACAAATATTTGTTCACTTTATCTTGTTGACTGTAACAAAATTTAAAAAAATATCTGGAGATCAAATTGTCAACAAATAAATAATCAGGTGAATTAATTTATTGTTATTACGTTTTTTTCATTTGAAGCTCATGATTGGTCCCTTAAAGGGAATGTTGATGGACCAAAAGTTTTTTCCTAGTTTATTTTTATTTTTAGTAATTCCTTTGCTAATGTGAGGCCAATTTGTGATTTTGGGCGATATAAAATGAACTGAATTGACTCAGCTTCTGGTCCCTTATTGAGGATGTTGATGGAGCTAGTTCTTCTCTAACCCTCAGGTGACCCTCTTCGTTTCCACGCTCACTTCATCGCCGTCTGCCTGTCCCTGGAGGAGCCTGTCTGTCTTCTGGACCTCCTCGCTGTGGCCCGTCTGGGCTCCAATGTGAAGAAGACGGTCCTGCTCTGCTCGCCGGGGCCGGAGGGCCGGGTTCAGTACACCTCATTACAGTGGAGCGGGATGGTGTAGGGGACTAATCAATACTCCAGACCGGATGTTGTTTTTCACCCCGAGTCTTTAAGGATCCGAAGAAGAAACCGCATGACCTCACGAAATAAAGACCTGGACCTGATTAACCCGGAGTCCGTCGTTTGTTCTGTCCTAAAAGAATAAAAGTAGTAATGTCTCATGAAGAAGCACAGGACCCGGGATCAGGTGAGGAATCTTTAATACACACAGTGAATCAGGTGGTCACAGACCCCCTCCCCCTCTGGTCCCTAGGGGTCCAGACTGGATCAGGTGCGTCAGGACTAGACTCTTAAGATTGGCCTAAAAACCTCTGGATTCAGACTGTGACCCATTTCTTTTATATTATTATAGTTTATTTTGACCAGGTTTTAATGACTTAATGACTGTATTCTGGCTCTGCTGCACTCAGTTTGTTAAATACATTCATTATAAATATTCAAAGATTATATAATAGTGCTTCATTTATTAGGGATTCACGCCTCGATATCCCGTCCAGTCGATGGCGGCCCCGTCCCATTTGGTCCTGATGGTCATCTCCAGAGACCGGTTCTCCTCTGAGCGCCTAACGGGGGCCTCCCAGTGGTGAGGGTGAGTATCTGCAACCGAGAGCGGCGAGCTGGTCAGACCCAGATCAGCCCCCCTTCCCCCAAAGGGGAACCCGGTCCTCACCCACAGTCAGCTGGGTCGTGGTCCCCTGGCAGCTCTGCCCGCTGAAGTAGAAAAGATGGAACCGGTGTTCCATCCTCCAATCAGAGAGCAGCGAGCGCTTCAGCCCGAACAGCACAGAGAAACTGCTGTTGATGCAGCAGATCCACACGGGGTACCGGGGGGTCTTCAACATGCTGCCCACCTGAGGACGGGGGGAGGGAGGACAGACCGTCTATACTGTATCTCAGAGTAAATGCTGTACTTTCATCTGACACTAGTTTAGTTACACATTCAAATTATTAATCAACTTAATAAATTAAGTCCATCCATCTTCAGCCGCTTATCCGGGGTCGGGTCGCGGGGGCAACAGCTCCAGCAGGGGACCCAAACTCCCCTTTCCCACATCTACCAGCTCTGACTGAGCTAGCAGCTCCAGCCTGGAACGCCTCCCTGGGGAGGCGCCAGGGGGCATCCTCAGCGGATACCAAACCACCTCAACCCAAAGGAGCAGCGGCTCTACTCCGAGCTCCTCACCCGATCCCTAAGGGAGACGCCAGCCACTCTCCTGAGGAAACCCATTTGGGCCGCTTGTACCCGTGACCTAGTTCTTTGGGTCATGACCCGTCCTTCATGACCAGAGGTGAGGGTAGGAACGTAGACCCTCCTCAACTGGAGAAGGCGTATGACCAGGTCCCCCCAGAGATAATGTGGGAGGTGCTGCGGGAGTACGGGGTGAGGGTGTCTCTACTTGGGGCCTTTTTGGTGGGGTCGGCCTTCGCCAGGGCGGCACCTTGTCACCAGTCCCGTTTGTGGTTTTCATGGACGGGATATCGAGGCGTGAATCCCTAATAAATGAAGCACTATTATATAATCTATGAATATTTATGATGATAATGTATTTAACAAACTGAGTGCAGCAGAGCCAGAATACAGTCATTAAAACCTGGTCAAAATAAACTATAAGAAAAGACAAGAAATGGGTCACAGTCTGAATCCAGAGGTTTTTAGGCCAATCTTAAGAGTCCAGTGTCGCGTTTACGTGCTGAGGGAGACACATCTGCGTAGTATTTCACTATGCAAGATGAGTACTCTTGGTACTTAATTCGGGAGACTGAAGTACCTGTGGGAGTCTTCCTCCTTCCATCTGCTCCCGGCTCCAGTGGAGATATCCAACATCTCCTCGGGACAGGAGGCCCTGCAGGGGATGCTCCAGAGGATGTCCGTCCTCCCCAAGGGACCGAGTCCCGTTGAAGACATTCGGACTGGCCTTTCCTGTCAACAGCAGGTTCAGCAAGGCCTGCAGAGACCGAGCAGGAGGGCACCTGTAGATCCAGGACCAACAGGGCCTTGAGGAGAACCAGTAGTGTGTCCTACAGCAGGGGAGTTCTCACCTGACGGCATACAAAGTTTCCCACCCTGAGGTACAGCAGGTGGGAGGTGGTGGAGTCCAGGTCCTCCTTCAGCCTGTGAGAAAGAGGCCAGACTATCTTCATCATCTCTGAAAATGAACTGACTGTTTAAGTTTATTGTTCAAAGTTTGTTCTTTTAGGATTTTACAGATAAACTTTTGATCGGCACATCTGGGTTTGAAAGAGGTGTGTCATTTTGTTCTACCTCTGTCCTATCAGCTGGAAGACACCTGATAAGTGAGAGGGGTTCTCACCTGTTGACTGTCCGGGAACAAATAAGGCTGTACAGGAACAGGATGACTCCATGACTCCCCTCCTCTGTGAACTTCATCATCATCATCATCATCATTCTCATCATCATCGTCTTTACGATCACTTTGGTACATATTGATTATTGAGCCAGCTGGAAGAAGAAGAGGATGGACTCACACACTGAATGTGATCCAGGATGAACTTCTCCACATCTTCCTTTGCGTTAAACGTAAAAAGCTGCAACTGAAGGAAGGTTCAAAAGTATCAACTCTTGTTTCAATGTTTAAAATGATACAACTCTTTGTTAATTGTCAAATTTAAAAAGTTATAAGTTAAGTTATATTAAAAATGCATTTTACAAATGTAATGTAAATGTAAGTATGTTTCTATTTGTGTTTGAAACATGGAACATAGATAGTAATACTTGTGAATTAAGATATCTGCGCAAAACGTATGCTTTTCCTGCAGGTCCTCTGTGTCCGCTTGTCCCAGTCGGTCCCAATAAGAAGTATAAGAAGCAGATCACTGATCCGGACCACGAGGGACATTTATGTATGTATATATACATATATATGTATATATATATATATACATATATATATATATATATATATATATATTATATATATGTATATATACATATATATTATATGTATATATATTTATATATATATTCATTAACATACTGAATTGTATGAATAAGATGTCCTTTTTATGTTTGGAATAAATGTTAAATATATAA
>BMAF01002284.1:60000-92500 GCA_014132575.2 Gasterosteus nipponicus
GGTCATTATTTTAGTTCTGATGGTGGTTCTATAATGTGATGGTGGTTCCATCTGATGGTACTTTATGTGCCAACATTACCCTCTAATAAAGTCTCTGTGCTCTCCCTCCAGGCTTCTGTCTGATGGTGGTTCTATGTGATGGTGGTTCTATGATGGTGGTTCTTCTATGTGATGGTGGTTCTGATGGTGGTGATGGTGTCATATAGTCTCATGTATTATATATTGTTCATTCTGTGCACATGACGTCATTGTAGTCTGTCCATCAGGAGACGGATCCTCCTCTGACGTTCTCACTGAGGTTTCTTCCCTTTTTTCCCTCTTGGAAGGGTTTTTTCATTGTTTGGGAGTGTTTCCTGTGCCGATGGAGGGTTTCGGGACAGAGGATGTCGTATGTGTACAGACTGTAAAGCCCTCTGAGGCTAATTTGTAATTTGCAATTTTGGCGTATACAAAAATATTATACTATTAGATTGTGAGTTCATTCATGTTAGGTAGGGAATTAACTAACATTGATTCCTGTGTTGAATCCTAGTTCTATCTGATGGTGGTTCTATCTGATGGTGCTTTCTTCTCTTTTTTCCCCATCAAAGGTTATTCCATTTTTTGGGGAGTTTTTCCGGTGCCGATGTGAGGCACAGGAAAAACAGTCTGTAACAGTCTGTAAAGCCCTCTGAGGCAAATTTGTACCCATTTTACCCACTTAACACTTTAACACCATTAAATCAAACATTACATTATCATTCTTTATCAATAGTTTTACTGGATAGTTAGCAAATAACTGCACGAGTTAGCACCTTTACATTGTAATTGTTTGATAACTCACTAGCTAACATTAGGTGGCTCGCTAGCTAACATTAGCTTGGTTATAATTGTTAGTTAACACATAACGTTACCCGATGCTAACATTAGTTAATGACAGTTATTGGAGTTTATCGCTATGCAGAGTCTTGAGTTAATGGTGGTTCTTCAGCCTTTTGTCCTTCAGAGGCTTCCGTTTTCCGTCTCTCAGTACATGAGGTCTGCGGCCCCCCCGCTGGGGGCCGACTCCTTGCCCCCCCGGAAAGGGAACTGGACTCCCAGCCAGTCGGATGAGCGAGAAGTTGAGTCCGTGCAGGAGGAAGACGAGGAAGAAGAGCCAGAAGCAGCGGTCATAGCGCTGAGTGTAGGTCTGGAAGACGAAGTTCACCTCGTTGAAGTTGGCAATCCGATGAGAGAGATGATGGATGTTGACCTCCGATGCAAAGAGGACCATCACCAGACAACTGCTCAGCCCTGAAGCACAGACAGGACGCTGTGTTAACAAGGGTTCTGATGCTGATGTTGTTATTCCACTAGTGTAAATGTTATACTAGACTAAATTTTCAACTAGTATAGATGTTATGGCTTGCACTAAAATAAAGACAATTCTAGCGTTGAGAGGATATTAGTGGTGTTCTCAGTGTGGCTCAGAATGGCTGTAAGTGTAGATATGATGGGGTAGCTGTTTCAGGTCTCCTGCCTCGGACAGCTCACACTATCTTCTTCTATAACATTACATTAAAGGTCATTTATCAGACGCTTTTATCCAAAGCGACTAACATTACACTTTAAACCCACATTTTGCCCGGGGAGCAATTAGGGGTTAGGTGTCTTAAACCACCAACCTTGCGGTTCCCGGCGCACCCGCTCTACCCCCTGCGCCACAACGACCCCCTGAACATCATTCAAACCTCATCGTGAACCTCCCTCGAGTTTGGCTGTTGTCCCAGAATGCATTGCGTAACCTGCCGTTAGCTCATTACAACAGTTAAGTCTAAACTGATTGTCTTCATCAGGTTATAAACTAAGTATTTAAAGTGCTTGATTAAAGCACTAAAGACATGCTTGAGCATGACACGTGAGTATGAGTCACAACACCTTAAACTAGTACTAAGTACTACTTATACTACTGGTATCAGTGGTGGTACTAGTACCACGTGATGTCTCACAGCTGATGAAGCTCCACAGGTAAAGTCCCAGGGGGCCTTGCAGCGTCTCGTACGGTCGGCCGAAGGCGTTGAAGAAAAAGAAGCCGGTGACCACTGAGGAGAAGAGTACGACGACACCACAGAAGAAGATGACGAACACGTGGAGGACCACCGGGATGGCGCTCAGCAGGTCTGGGAAGACTGGGAGAGAATGTGAACATGAATATATGAAAATTTAAAGAGGCTTTTCTTTTGCTGCTTTATTAACGAACAAAGAGAACAGCAGAAGGCATGATGCCCTCTCTCTACTCCACTTCATGTGTCTGACCACTTCTTCATCTCTTACTCAACGACCCATCAACTGAGTCTCTACCTGTTCGTCTCAACATTCACTCCCTCTCTCCCTCCTCTCTGGCCTCCTCTGTTCTATCAGCTCTCCCTTCAACTGTGAAGGGGAACTGTGAAGTTCAGCATCAGCTGTGAGCATCAGAAAGGAAATATAAACAACCTGACGACCTGCTTGCGTTTCAATCTCTTCTCTACTCGTTTTCTGCTTCTATCTCTGCTGCCAAAAACTCTTTCTACCAATCCAGAATTGAACCTTCATTTTCTAACCCCGAAAATGTCACGGTTTGGGTTCAGGTCCTGTCTTATTTTGTAGTTTTCTGCCACTCGTGTCCCCCGGGTAACTTCACTTCCTGCCTTGTCCTGTCATCCCCTGTGATTGTCTGATTGTTTCCACCTGTGTCCAATCACCTGCACCTCCCTAGTGTATTTAAGCCGTGTGTGTCTCTTGTCACTTGTCGCGTCATTGTCGAATGTCCTGGATGTCCCTAGTTTCTGCCTGCCTTTTTGCCCTGGTTCCTGTGAGTGTTTTTGCCCCTTGGCCTTTTGTTTCTGCCTTTTGACTATTAAAGTCTTTTGTTTTCTAAGACGTCTGCATTTGAGTCCTGCCTTCCCACGCATTCCGTGACAAAAAAACTCTTTTCTATCTTCTCCAACCTGCTCTAACCCTCTAGTCCTCCTCCCCTCTCACCCTTCTTCTGGGAGACTTTGTCAACTACTTCACCAAGAAAATAGCTGTCATACGCTCCTCTTTCTCAAACCCACCTCCTACTACTTGCATCCCACTGGCTTCCTCCTTGACCCCCACCAGTCAGGCTTCAAGGCCGTTCCACAGAGACTGCTCTCCTTGCTGTCTCAGAGCAACTCCACACTGCTAGAGCTCCTCTCTCTCCTCTGCCCTCATCCTTCTGGCCTTCTGATCCTGATCAGGAATCAGGAATCAGGAAACATAACCAAATGGAACAACAATGCTCCATACCGAGAGCGCAAAAGAAAATCGATATAAAAAACCCCATTGTGCCTCTTATCCGTCAGAAGCGAGGGAACCGCCACAACCATTCCATTCATTCTTTACTCGTTTCCTTACTTAAATGACACTGATTCCACTACCTTTTTTTCCGTTTGCTCCCGCGGTCAACCGCGCCTGCATGGTGAGATCGTTGAGTAGCGGCGGTCAGCCAAGGATGAAAACACATGAAGATTATTTCCTCTCACTGCACTTTGTTAATTGAGGTAAAGAAACATTTTTTAGTCATTTTTTAAAGCATTCTTAGTTAACAGAATATTTTCACACCTCCCTACAATTTTTACACAGTACTGTTTACGTTCGTGCGTATATGTACCTATATACCACATCCAAACTGAGTGCACATTTACTCATTTCCCCCCCACATGTAGCCGATGAATCATGTTCATACATCAAGAACTGAGCTGCATTGTTTGTCTGTTCTGACGCAGTCGGGCAGAAAACTGGTTAGTGAAGGCTGACTGCTCTCGTTAACTGGGACCAGTAAACACTCTGAGCTCTGCTTACTGGTCTGTGGTCACAATGTCACATGGTCACGTCTAAGGCTTGACAGCACCTGCCCACCAGCTAAACGTGGGTAGAATTTGGCTGTGGCGGGTAAAGCAGTCTCTCTCACTAGCCACCCATTCAATATCTCTCTCTGTTTTGTATTGTAGTGTAATGGTGGTTATTAATGTGTAATGAGTGAAAAAACTCGCTCGGTCACATTGGTGGCAGCGGTGGTTCATGTAAACCGACTACGGAGGACCTCAACGTGAGTGTGCACTTCCTTAGTTAGCCTAACCGTCCCAGTTTGGCTAGCAGGCTAAATACGCTTCAGAGAATTAAGCGCTGCTAGTTCAAGACGTTATTGGAGATAGACCCGTTTAACAGCTCAGGGCTGTTCGGCAGACGGTCGGCCAGCAAAGATCTCCATGTGGACCTGCCTGCTCCATTTTCCAAAATAATAAACTCATTGCAGGGCCTCACGTCCCATGGTCATATGCTCACAACATCATGTCACATGGTCTCCACATCACATCAACACTACCTCACATGTCTTATGGTAAACATCACATGGAGGCAATGTCAGATGGTGACAACGTTACATTTTCACATGATCACAAGGTCACAACGCCACTTGGTTATAACACAACATGGACACAACGTCAATCTGTGATATGGTTTCAACTTCACTTGATCACAAAGTCACAACATCACATGGACACAACGTCACATCAACTCAGTCACTTGGTCAGGGGTTAAACGTTACATGGTCACAACGGCGCATGGACAGAACATTACCAGGTCACAACGTCATTGTGCCATATGGTCACAACTTTACTTCACAAAATCACACGGTGATGTGGATACAACGTCACATCAACTCAGTCACTTGGTCGGGGTTAGGGGTTAAACGTTACATGGTCACAACGGCGCATGGACAGAACATTACCAGGTCACAACGTCATTGTGCCATATGGTCACAACTTTACTTCACAAAATCACACGGTGATGTGGATACAACGTCACATCAACACAATGTCACTAGGTTATGTGATCACGATGTCACATGATCACGTCACAATGTCCCAACATCACATGGACACAACGTACATACACGGACACAACGACACGTAGAGCGTTAAGAACGTTACATGGTCACAACATGAACAGAAGAGCTGTAATTAAACCTCTTGCTCCAGACGTGTTGGCCTGTCACTTCCCCTGATCTCTAAGATCCTTGAGAAATGAGCATATTCATGATTTTAAATGGCCCAGTAAAAGCCCACCCCTCAATCCCACTGAGAATCCATGGCAAGATTTGGAAATGGCTGTTCAGATGGTCTCATCCAATCTGACTGAACCGTTTTGGTATTTTGTACCTTCAAAGTACTATGCATGTCGTGTTCATTTATGTAAGTTCTATTTCAATTCCAGTTTGTAACACTACAAAGTCCAAGGGGGGTGGAATACTATAGCCGGAGCGGCACAGCCTTATTATACAGTATATGTGTATGTTAGTATACTCACAGGCAGGAGAAGCCTTATTATATATCCTCATATATATATATAAATATAAATGTAGTGTATATATATAAGGGTATATATATATAAATATGTGTATATATAATAAGGCTATATATATATATATATATATATATATATATATATATATATATATATATATATATATATATGTGTGCATACTCACAGGCAGGAGAAGCCTTATTATATATCCTCATATATATATATAAATATAAATGTAGTGTATATATATAAGGGTATATATATAAATATGTGTATATATAATAAGGCTATATATATTATATATATAATAAGGCTATATATATATATATGTGCATACTCACAGGAGAAGCGCGACGGCCTGCCCCCCAGCCCGCACTGCTTCACCCTCTGGCCGTGGAACAGGCCGTAGTTCAGCTCTCCCAGGAACTTGTCCAGTTCGGCTCCGGTGGCGTTCACCAGCTCGGCCCCGGTCCGGCACAGGACGGCCCCGGTGACCCAGAACGGGAGCCCGGTGGCGACGGCAGCCATCAGGGCACACGAGAAGCCGAGGACCCCGGAGACCGAAAACAAAATCTGCTTCTGACGGTTCGGCATGACGGGAGGAGGCGAGGGGGGGAACCAGCATCATAACGGTCAGACGGAAGCCTGCAGCCCAGCGTTTACGTCACCATGGCAACGAGCAGACGCGTTCAGGCCGGGGGGGGTACACGGACCTGCGGGGGTACACGGACCTGCGGGGGGTACACGGACCTCCGGGGGGGTACACGGACCTGCGGGGGGGGTACACGGACCTCCGGGGGGTATACGGACCTCCGGTGGCACTTCAAAGATGAAACATTGGGAGCCAAAACAACGTTAATGTTTAATTACTTCTCACAGCAAGTACCAACTGTTAGTGAAGTAGTAGTACTAGCGGTGTTACTCCGCCCCTCCCCGCTCACTGGACGTGATGACGCAGCGACACGTCACAGGGAGACGTCACACGTAAAACTGTGCCGAGGCGCCGTGAGTCCGGACCAGTTGCACATAGAGACCAGCTGCAGAACGAGGTCAGTGTATCGATCTATTCCTAATTCATTCAATTGATCCATTACTAATCAGTTGTATAGATTTATTATTGTTCATGTATTTATCTGTCCAACAATAGCGGATGTATAATGTGTGTGTTCGTGTTTAGTTCAGCTGTTTCATTGTAGAGGAAAGTTCTTATAATCTATTCTAATTATTTATAACTCATTCTTATTCATTATAATAACGATATTAATAACCTGTTATTGATCAGGATGCTCTTAGTGCTGCTGCTCTCCCTGGCTGTCGATGGCCAGATGTTTGGCACCCTGAAGTCTCCAGACTTCCCTGATCCTTATCCCAGAGACACGGTTCTCCGCTGGAACCTCAGCGTTCCCGATGGCTTCCGCATCAAACTCTACTTCAGCCACTTCCACCTGGAGCCGTCCTACCTGTGTGAATACGACTACGTCAAGGTGAGACCCCGCGGCATCATGGGTAGGATTGTATGGCTATTTTGGATCCGGGTTCTGGATCAGGCTCTTAGATCAGGATTCTGGACCAGGGTCCTAAATCCTGGTTCTGGAACAAGGTCTTGATCAGGAATCTGAATCAGGGCTCTGGATTAGGATCTGCTCTGTGTGTGTGTTCAATCTGCTGTAAACCTCTTCTGTTACTGATGAGCATAGTAATTATAATAATAATATTGTTATTAATAGAAATAATAATAACATTCTGTGTATTATTCAAGGTAATAATTATGGGTATTATTATTTATTAGTTTACTTTGTATCATATATAATATAAACAGATCAGTTTGCACTTCATTTATGTAAACTAAGCTCCATTAGCTTGCCCATCTGGGCTGGCGAGCCTGCTTTCTAAGCTAACCTAGCTACGTTAGCCAACTTAACTCCATTAGCTGACTTACCTGTGTTCGACCCACAGAGGTAACGATATCTCACCTGGTGCAATTCATCAGGTGCTTTGAATACCAGGGGTCCGTCTCAAGTAGCAGGTTTAACAAACTCTGAGTCAAACCCTAAACTCTGACTTGATTTACCCTGAGACGAGTATGAACCCGTAATTAGAAAGAAAAGCAACACGCTGCTGCAACAAAAGACAGAGAAACGGCGTAAGTTCCAATATAGTGTTGTCAGTTAATATTTAATGTACACACTAATCATAATACATACGTTTGACTAATTCCAAGTTCTTACTCTGCTTGTTAGAATGTACTACACACAGGCTTGAACTACACACACATGCTCATATTTAATCACAAGAACAATATCGCTGGTAAAAAGTGGTACGATGGTGTTTCAATGGCTTCTTCATCAGGATCGTCCAGAAAAGGACGCGACATGTTCCAGAAAACACTTTAGTCTTTAACGTAACATCTTATTTAGTTCATATGTGTAAACTGATACAGAGTGAATGAATGAATGAGGAAAGGAAAGCACGCTGTGTGATTGGCTGGACTGCTGTCAGAGGGAGGAGCCTGTGGAAGGAGAAAGAAGCCTGAGACTGAGACTGAGCCTGAGCTTTAGTTACCATGGTGACTGAGCCTGAGCTTTAGTTACCATGGTGACTGAGCCTGAGCTTTAGTTACCATGGTGACTGAGCCTAAGCTTTAGTTACCATGGTGACTGAGCTTTAGTTAACATGGTGACTGAGCCTGAGCTTTAGTTACCATGGTGACTGAGCCTAAGCTTTAGTTACCATGGTGACTGAGCCTGAGCTTTAGTTACCATGGTGACTGAGCTAAGCTTTAGTTACCATGGTGACTGGCCCTGAGCTTTTAGCATGGTGACTGAGCCTGAGCTTTAGTTACCATGGTGACTGAGCCTGAGCTTTAGTTAACATGGTGACTGAGCCTGAGCTTTAGTTACCATGGTGACTGAGCCTAAGCTTTAGTTACCATGGTGACTGAGCCTGAGCTAACATGGTGACTGAGCAAGCCAGAGTTTCCCTCATCTCAGGGTGAACAAACTCTGAGTTTACACTGAACCTGCTTCTTGAAACGGACCCCTGGTGCTCTGTGTGCAGGTGGAGGCCGAAGAGGAGGTGCTGGCTTTGTTTTGTGGGGGGGAAGAGACAGACACAGAGGCAGTACCGGATCAGAAGATCATCACCTCCTCCAGAAATTCCATGAGCCTCCTCTTCTCCTCTGACTTCTCCAACGAGGAGCGCTACTCTGGCTTCATGGCTCACTACAGCGCTGTGGGTGAGCATCATAGGACTGCGGTTACACTGGTCACTTCTGACAGGAAGTGAAGCCCAGCAGCTGGTTCCTCTGTGTTTATGAGTCATGTTATCTCCAGATAAGACCAGCCAATCAGACACGTCCTCCCACAGGATCAACAGTAAACATGTCTGTCTCCTCAGACGTGGACGAGTGCAGTGAGCGGACTGACGAAGACCTCCTGTGTGACCACCTCTGTCACAACTACATCGGGGGGTACTACTGCTCCTGTCGCCATGGTTACCTGCTGCACTTTGACAACCACACCTGTCGAGGTGAGGCTTTGTCCCATAACATTGAAGTCTTTCCAGGTGTCTGGACCAGGACCTGTGGGTACCCAAGTGACTTAAGCGTTTACTCCAGTTCACGTCTTACCTGGTGATGCTGAACGGAGCAGGTGGTGATGATGCTGTGTGAGTGGATCAGTAGGATGTGACTGTGTGTGGCAGCTTTTTAGATACAAAGAGCTTGAAGTGAATTCCAGCAGCTGATCCGTCTTACAGTCTGCTGCCCCCCTGTGACCGCGTCAGACCTCAACTCTGAGGTTCAGGTTCAGTTCAGGTCTTGAGAAATATTTTGAACACTGATACCACACACATCAACCATTCAGACATTTACATCGAAATACATTTATATTCTAATGTAATTATACAAACAAATTGTTATATTAATTCAACTTTAACTAACCCAAATAACATAACAGGATACTGAGATATTATAACATGCACTAAGTAACCAGTAAATGTGTGTCTCTCTGACCCTTGACCTTCTGATAGCAGCTGCTGATTGGTGCTAAATATTTACATGTTTCTGTGTGGAGGAGTTGTTGTCTCTCATGACCCTAATTAACTTGTTCAAACTGTTTCTGTGAAGGCAGCCAGTCAGGAACGCACACACACTCACTCACACACACTCACTCCACAATAGACTGAGCAAATGGCTCTTTATTCGCTTTTTATTTTACAACCCACAAGTGTTCTTCACAGAACTGTACATCTGTTATTCATTCCTCAGATCAGAAAATGAATAACAGAGAGTAGAATTACATTAGAATAAATCCATGTCCAGCCATTCCAAAAGATTTGATCATTTAAAAAACAGATGTGAATCTCCTTTGGTCTTGAACATTGAAAAATACTACAATGTATTCAAATCACTCATGATTACACGGAACTCTGAGTAGATTCCCTACCTCCCACGCCACATCAGGGTCAAAAGTCTGATGGAAAAAAAATTCTGAAAGAAGAGATTTGAATTTAAAAATTTGCAGAAAAATATAAACACTTTTCATCCACTTATTTTTATTTTATTTGAATACATTTTTGTATTTTTAAATGACCAAAGCCTGAACCTTCAGCTTCACATTTGTTTTTCAAAAAATCCAAACTTGTTGCCTGGATTTGGCTCCATACTGCCCTTACTATAAACTTTAGCCAACACTAACTATAAACTTTAGCCAACACTAACTATAAACTTGAGCCAGCCCTTACTATAAACTTGAGCCAGCCCTTACTATAAACTTGAGCCAGCACTAACTATAAACTTGAGCCAGCACTAACTATAAACCTGAGCCAGCACTAACTATAAACCTGAGCCAGCACTAACTATAAACCTGAGCCAGCACTAACTATAAACCTGAGCCAGCACTAACTATAAACCTGAGCCAGCACTAACTATAAACCTGAGCCAACACTAACTATAAACCTGAGCCAACACTAACTATAAACTTCAGCCAGCACTAACTATAAACCTGAGCCAGCACTAACTATAAACCTGAGCCAACTATAAACCTGAGCCAGCACTAACTATAAACCTGAGCCAACACTAACTATAAACCTGAGCCAGCACTAACTATAAACTTCAGCCAGCACTAACTATAAACCTGAGCCAGCACTAACTATAAACCTGAGCCAACACTTCAGCCAGCACTAACTATAAACCTGAGCCAGCCAACACTGAGCCAACACTAACTATAAACCTGAGCCAGCCAACACCTGAGCCAGCACTAACTATAAACCTGAGCCAGCACTAACTATAAACTTAACTATAAACCTGAGCCAACACTAACTATAAACCTGAGCCAGCACTAACTATAAACTTCAGCCAGCACTAACTATAAACCTGAGCCAGCACTAACTATAAACCTGAGCCAACACTAACTATAAACCTCAGCCAGCACTAACTATAAACCTGAGCCAGCACTAACTATAAACCTGAGCCAACACTAACTATAAACTTCAGCCAGCACTAACTATAAACCTGAGCCAGCACTAACTATAAACCTGAGCCAGCACTAACTATAAACTTCAGCCAGCACTAACTATAAACCTGAGCCAACACTAACTATAAACCTGAGCCAACACTAACACCTGAGCCAGCACTAACTATAAACCTGAGCCAACACTAACTATAAACCTGAGCCAGCACTAACTATAAACTTCAGCCAGCACTAACTATAAACCTGAGCCAGCACTAACTATAAACCTGAGCCAACACTAACTATAAACCTAAACTATAAACCTGAGCCAACACTAACTATAAACCTGAGCCAGCACTAACTATAAACTCAGCCAGCACTAACTATAAACCTGAGCCAGCACTAACTATAAACCTGAGCCAACATACTTCATAAACCTGGCCAGCCAACACCTGAGCCAGCACTAACTATAAACCTGAGCCAGCACTAACTATAAACCTGAGCCAACACTAACTATAAACCTGAGCCAGCACTAACTATAAACTTCAGCCAGCACTAACTATAAAGCCAGCCAGCACTAACTATAAACCTGAGCCAACACTAACTATAAACTATAAACTATAAACCTGAGCCAGCACTAACTATAAACCTGAGCCAGCCAGCACTAACTATAAACCTGAGCCAGCACTAACTATAAAACCTGAGCCAGCACTAACTATAAACTAACTATAAACCTGAGCCAGCACTATAAACCTGAGCCAACACTAACTATAAACTTCAGCCAGCACTAACTATAAACCTGAGCCAGCACTAACTATAAAACTTTCAGCCAGCACTAACTATAAACCTGAGCCAGCACTAACTATAAACCTGAGCCAACACTAACTATAAACTTCAGCCAGCACTAACTATAAACCTGAGCCAGCACTAACTATAAACCTGAGCCAGCACTAACTATAAACTTCAGCCAGCACTAACTATAAACTAACTATAAACTTGAGCCAGCACTAACTACTTTAAACTATAAACTTGAGCCAGCACTAACTATAAGCCTGAGCCAGCACTATAAACTATAAACTTGAGCCTGAGCCAGCACTAACTATAAACCTGAGCCAGCACTAACTATAAACCTGAGCCAGCACTAACTATAAACTTGAGCCAGCACTAACTATAAACTTGAGCCAGCACTAACTATAAACCTGAGCCAGCACTAACTATAAACTTGAGCCAGCACTAACTATAAACTTGAGCCAGCACTAACTATAAACTTGAGCCAGCACTAACTATAAACTTGAGCCAACACTAACTATAAACTTTAGCCAGCACTAACTATAAACTTTAGCCAGCACTAACTATAAACCTGAGCCAGCACTAACTATAAACTTCAGCCAGCACTAACTATAAACCTGAGCCAGCACTAACTATAAACCTGAGCCAACACTAACTATAAACTTCAGCCAGCACTAACTATAAACTTCAGCCAGCACTAACTATAACTTCAGCCAGCCTTTAGCCAGCACTAACTATAAACTTGAGCCAGCACTAACTATAAACCTGAGCCAGCTAACTATAAACCTGAGCCAACACTAACTATAAACCTGAGCCAGCACTAACTAAACTTGAGCCAGCACTAACTATAAACTTTAGCACTAACTATAAACTTGAGCCAACACTAACTATAAACTTGAGCCAGCACTAACTATAAACCTGAGCCAGCACTAACTATAAACTTCAGCCAGCACTAACTATAAACCTGAGCCAGCACTAACTATAAACCTGAGCCAACACTAACTATAAACTTGAGCCAGCACTAACTATAAACTTGAGCCAGCACTAACTATAAACCTGAGCCAACACTAACCTTCAGCCAGCACACTAACTATCAAACTATAAACTTTAGCCAACACTAACTATAAACTTTAGCCAGCACTAACTATAAACTTGAGCCAGCACTAACTATAAACCTGAGCCAGCACTAACTATAAACTTGAGCCAGCACTAACTATAAACTTGAGCCAGCACTAACACTTCAGCCAACACTAACTATAAACTTGAGCCAGCACTAACTATGGCCAGCACTATGAACCTGAGCCAGCACTAACTATAAACCTGAGCCAACACTAACTATAAACTTCAGCCAGCACTAACTATAAACTTGAGCCAGCACTAACTATAACTTGAGCCAACACTAACTATTAACTTGAGCCAGCACTAACTATGAACTTGAGCCATCACTAACTATAAACTTTAGCCAACACTAACTATAAACTTTAGCCAGCACTAACTATAAACCTGAGCCAGCACTAACTATAAACCTGAGCCAGCACTAACTATAAACTTGAGCCAACACTAACTATAAACTTGAGCCAGCACTAACTATAAACTTCAGCCAACACTAACTATAAACTTGAGCCAGCACTAACTATATAATCCAGCCCTGACTATGAACCTGAGCCAGCACTAACTATAAACCTGAGCCAGCACTAACTATAAACTTGAGCCAGCACTAACTATGAACCTGAGCCAGCACTAACTATAAACTTTAGCCAACACTAACTAAACTTGAGCCAGCACTAACTTGGACATAAGCCAGCCCTGACTATGAACCTGAGCCAGCACTAACTATAAACCTGAGCCAGCACTAACTAAACTTGAGCCAGCACTAACTATGAACCTGAGCCAGCACTAACTATAAACTTTAGCCAGCACTAACTATAAACTTGAGCCAACACTAACTATAAACTTGAGCCAGCACTAACTATAAACTTCAGCCAACACTAACTATAAACTTGAGCCAGCACTAACTATAAACATAAGCCAGCCCTGACTATGAACCTGAGCCAGCACTAACTATAAACCTGAGCCAGCACTAACTATAAACTTGAGCCAGCACTAACTATGAACCTGAGCCAGCACTAACTATAAACTTTAGCCAACACTAACTATAAACTTGAGCCAGCACTAACTATGAACTTGAGCCAGCACTAACTATAAACTTTAGCCAACACTAACTATAAACTTGAGCCAGCACTAACTATAAACTTTAGCCAGCACTAACTATAAACCTGAGCCAGCACTAACTATAAACTTCAGCCAGCACTAACTATAAACCTGAGCCAGCACTAACTATAAACCTGAGCCAACACTAACTATAAACTTCAGCCAGCACTAACTATAAACTTCAGCCAGCACTAACTATAACTTCAGCCAGCACTAACTATAAACTTTAGCCAGCACTAACTATAAACTTGAGCCAGCACTAACTATAAACCTGAGCCAGCACTAACTATAAACCTGAGCCAACACTAACTATAAACTTCAGCCAGCACTAACTATAAACTTGAGCCAGCACTAACTATAACTTGAGCCAACACTAACTATTAACTTGAGCCAGCACTAACTATGAACTTGAGCCATCACTAACTATAAACTTTAGCCAACACTAACTATAAACTTTAGCCAGCACTAACTATAAACCTGAGCCAGCACTAACTATAAACCTGAGCCAGCACTAACTATAAACTTGAGCCAACACTAACTATAAACTTGAGCCAGCACTAACTATAAACTTCAGCCAACACTAACTATAAACTTGAGCCAGCACTAACTATGGACATAATCCAGCCCTGACTATGAACCTGAGCCAGCACTAACTATAAACCTGAGCCAGCACTAACTATAAACTTGAGCCAGCACTAACTATGAACCTGAGCCAGCACTAACTATAAACTTTAGCCAACACTAACTATAAACTTGAGCCAGCACTAACTATGGACATAAGCCAGCCCTGACTATGAACCTGAGCCAGCTCACTCGGACACTCAGGTGGCGGCACGGATCTCTGCCTGTCTGACTGACAGGCAAAAGATTCTCCCACACTACTCCACTCCTCCGCTCTCTTCACTGGCTACTGGTGGCTGCCCGCATCCACTTCAAAACATTGGTTTTGGTCTTGAACATTGACAAATACAACAATGAATTCAAATCACTCATGATTACGAGCCCCTCTCAGTTGATGCCCCACATCAGCGTCAAAAGTCTGAATGTAAAGAAAAAAATGGTTGAAATGCACTTATTGTAAGTCGCTTTGGATAAAAGTCAGCTAAATGAAATGTAATGTAATGTAATGTTATAACTATGAACCTGAGCCAGCCCTAACTATGGACATGAGCTACACCTAACCATAAACCTAAACCAGACCTAAACCTAAACCTTGGTTCAACTTCAAGCTACAATCTGCAAACTCACCACTGATGATCCACATGCTGAGATCTGAGGCTTTAACTATTGTGTGGATTTGTCTGTGTGCAGTGGAGTGCAGTGACGGTGTGTTCAGGGAACGCTCCGGAGAATTCAGCAGTGTAGATTTCCCGTCTCCGTACCCGAAAAGTTCAGCGTGTTCGTACCGGATCGAGGTGGACCCGGGCTTCAAGCTCCTCCTCCAGTTCGACCCTCGCTTCGAAGTGGAGGACCACCCTGACATCAGCTGCCCCTACGACCACCTGAAGGTGAGAACAGCACATACACTCTCGTACACACACACATGTTCTGGTCACCTGTCTCTGTCAGATCACAACAGGAAGCAAGGAGTTTGGTCCATTCTGTGGTAATCGACCTCCAGCAGAGATTCAGACGGACAGCAACGTTGCCACCGTCTTCTTCCACAGTGACAACTCTGGAGAGAACCTGGGCTGGAGGATCACATACACATCTACAGGTAGATACACATAGTAGACTACACACTGGTACAATTCTGAAGGTAAATACACACTAAACATCTACATGTAGACACACACCATACACTACACAATATACAGTATTAATGTTCATACAGCAGTCAGCAAACTCCTGAATTTCTTTAAACACTTTCATTGTGTTATGACAGGAAGTAAGTGTCGGGCCCCTGAAGCCCCGCCCAATGCCCTGCTGACTCCCGTCCAATCCGAGTACTCCTTTAAGGACCACATCGTGGTCACCTGTTCACCTGGATTCACACTAATGAAGGTAGGACACATCTACATATTTTTACTTGCAGTTTTTGTTTTTTGAGAATTAGTACACAACTCACGTATTAAAATAACTAACTGCCACAACTGTTAAAGCTGCAGGCCAGTGATGGAAAGGGCACATTTATTTAGGTTAAATCCAATAACTTTATTTGACCTGACCAAAATCACATTATAGACCCATAAACCTGAACCAGCCCTAACTATGAACCTGAGCCGGCCCTTACTTTAAACCAGATCTAAACCTAATCATAAGCCGGAAACAGCCCTTACTATAAGCGATTAAGAGAAGGATGTTTCTCCTCATGTTATGTGTCTTTTTGTCTTTTGTCTGTCCCGTCTTTATGGTTCAGGACGGAGAAAATCTGGATTATTATCAATTAGATTGTCAGTCTGAAGGATCATGGAGCAGCAGTCCTCCTCAATGTCAGAGTAAGAAATCATTCTGCAGCATGTGAAGCTGATGTAACCGTTTGACATTTAATTCTAACAGTTTATTTTTAAGGGACATATCAGGAACATGGTCATTTCACTCATAACTGTAAGTTTGACCTTCTGACTTCTTTTGTTCTACAAAGCTAAATTATCAACATGGTATTCTCTTTCTAACAATAAGAAGGCAGCACTTATGAATATTCAATTCAATTCGATTCATTTTATTTTGTATAGCTCAAAAAGCTGCTGCTTCTTCTTCTTCTTCTTTTGAGTATAAACAAAAGTGGTGTAAACACGTTGTCCTTCACTACTTCAATTCAATTTTATTTTATATAGGTCAAAATTGCAAATCACCAATTTGCCCCAGAGGGCTTTACAGTCTGTACACATACAACATCCTCTGTCCAGAAACCCACCATCGGCACAGGAAAAACTCCCCAAAAAACGAAAAAAACCCTTACAAGAGGGAAAAAAGGGAAGAAACCTCAGTGAGAACGTCAGAGGAGGATCCGTCTCCTGATGGACAGACTACAATGGATGTCATGTGTGCAGAATGAACAATGTATAATACATGAGACTATATGACAGGAATGAATCAAGTAATATTGTAGGTTGTGTGGTAACTGCAGCAACAGACCTCAGATCAGGTTGAACTTAATGCTTTCCGTCTCTTTCTAGAGGCAGACAGAGGAGGAGATGCTCTTTGTTCCACATCTTCACCAATCACCGCCCACATTAGTCCGATTCTTATTAACTAAACTCTAGAAACACTTTTTAGATTATTTACCAATAAAGCAAATAAAAAAGCATCTCCAGCCATGTTTTTTTCTCGAACAATCTGTCGATGATAATAATGACAACAACAATGTGATCAGTGAACATTTAGAGTTTGTGTTTTCTTCTCGTGAGGAAGGAGAATGTTTAGCATTACGTCCTGTATGGACTCCGCCAGCAGCAGCTTTAACACTGATGAACATGAAGTAATAATAAATCATTTAGTGTTTTAGATTTATACACATTTTAAATCATTAGATCCATCTGCAAAATATATCAACAGATTTGTCAATACTGTGAAAAGGTGCAAAGAAGGAAAACAAATATGTAAAGTTAAGATTCATATTGTCTGAATTTGGAAAAAGTATAGATATTATCTAGATATAATGTGGTATCTACATTTTTCAGTTATTGGGGACAACGGTTTCATCATGTCTGCATATTTTGCATTGTGGTGCTCCTCAGAACATCTGGGTGCTTCTTTAGTCTTCATCATGTTCCTCTTCCTCCGCACTGACTGATGGGGAATCTCTCTTTTACAGTGGTGGATTGTGGGAGTCCCAAGGTGGTCTCCATGGCCCACTTGGTGTTTGGGAGCGATGACAACAGCACAAAGTTTGGATCAAGTGTTGAGTATGTTTGCAGAGAGGACTTCTTCCAGCTCAACAGCAGCAGCAGTAAGAATGTTATGACTTTATTAGACATATATGTGTCTATATATGTGTGTGTATATATATACATACATACATGCATAATACATGTATATATACACATACATACGTTTTACAAATTTACAGACAGCATGAGCAAGTGTGTGTGTGTGTGTGTGTGTGTCCTAGGTCTCTACAGCTGTGGTTCTACTGGAGAATGGCAGAACTCACAATCAGGGACTCGTCCACCTACCTGTGTACCAGGTAACCTTCATTCTGCCACAGGAACTCCTCTCTCTTCTCTTTACTCAGGACGTGTTTCTGCGTCGTTGCGTCGACGCGCTGGTTTCACTTCCTGGTTGTAAAGTCTTGCGTGTGTTGCAGAGCGATTCACCTCCAGAACAACAGGTGGAGTCACGTGTTTTGTTGAAGACGACCTAGAGAGTCACGTCTATTTATTTATTTGTTTATTTGTTGATCATAGACTTTATTGCCCCGTGCATCCACACTGCTGCTTTTCATCACGGACACATTTGTCCCGTATTTTCCTTCACGACTTTGTTCCTCTCGAACCGCAAACCGGCGTTTGCGGCGACCTCCCCCCGTGAATCCAACCTGCTTCTAAACCAGCCAATGACGGCTTGAATAAGCGCTCATATTTACGCATTTCTTCAGACAAAAGTTCTTAAATCTGCTCCGTTCTCTCGTAAACATTCTTGGTTTTAATAATGTCGGCATCGGGTTATGAAAGCCGGAACGTGAGACTCCGTAAAGGACGTAGTTAGCGGACCGATCGCAGCCTGGTGCGCTGCGGGAGGCTTTCGTTGCTTGCGTCAAAAGCGACTAGAAAAATGGGTCGACGCAAGCAAGCAAGGGACACGCAAGGGACACGCAAGGGGGTCTTGCGTCTGCGTGTAAGCATAAACTAGGCTTTAAGCTACTTGGTCAGCTGCGGTCCAGGTTAGTCCCCAATACTTAAAATGAGTAGTACATAACAAAGTACATGAAGAACAATCTACATATCTGTCTCCCTCAGTCCCTCCAGCATGTGGCCGGCCCTCCCGCCTCCCCCCCCCTCAGGTGAAGCGGATTGTGGGGGGTCGGCGGTCCGAGCCCGGCCTATTCCCTTGGCAGGTCTTGCTCAGCGTGGAGGACCTGTCCCGGGTTCCTGAGGACCGCTGGTTCGGATCTGGGGCCCTGCTGTCCTCGTCCTGGGTGCTCACAGCGGCCCACGTCCTGAGGTCCCAGAGGAGGGATGCCAGCGTGGTCCCTGTAGCCCCTGAGCATGTCCAGGTCTCCACCCCTTTATCTTCACCTCTTTATCTCCACAACTTTATTTCATCGGGCACTACATCTACACTTTTAATATGTCGTCAATTGTGTCAACATAGATATCTTTAACCAGTTTCACCAACCAATTACTCGTTACTAGTTTAAATGTTATGACCAGTTTACCAGTAACTAACCATGTGATTCAGGTATATCTGGGTCTCCATGACAACACAGACAAACGTCTGGCCACCAACCGTACGGTGGAAAAAATATTCCTCCACCCAAACTTCCAACCGGAGAACTACAATAACGACATCGCTCTGCTGAGGCTGGAGGAGCAGGTGGGGTTTACTGAGTTTATCCGACCTGTGTGTCTGCCTCCACCCAAAAGACAGGTACTAGTACTACTGATACTACTATTGATACTGTATTTGTTTAACTCAATAATAAATAATATGTGAGACTACTATAGGGCGTTACACAGTCTACAGTAGACTGTTGGGTGAAACCATTGACTCTGAGGTTAAACCATTGACTTTTGGGTTAAACCATTGACTCTGAGGTTAAACCATCAACTGTTGGGTTGAGCCATTAACCCTGAGGTTAAACCATTGACTTTTGGGTTAAATCATTGACTCTGAGGTTAAGCCATCGACTAATGGGTTAAACCATTGACTCTGAGGTTAAACCATTGACGCTTGGGTTAAGCCATTCACTGTTTCCTCCCAACCTTGCCCAATCTGTTTTTCAGGGTGACCCCCTTTCACCTCTCCCTAACTCAATGGGTGTGGTTGCTGGATGGGGAATCTCCAACCTCAACACCACCTCCTCCTCTGGTGACCCCATCAAGCTGACCGCCAAACCCGGGATGACCTCTGACCTTTTGCAGTATGTCAAGCTACCAGTGGTTTCTCAAGACGAGTGTGAGGGGAGCTACGCCTCACGCTCTGTTAGCTACAACATCACAGACAACATGTTCTGTGCCGGTTTCCTGGAGGGGGGGAGGGACACCTGCCTGGGGGACAGCGGGGGGGCGTTTGTGATGGAGGACATGGTGAGCAGGAGGTGGGTGGTGTTTGGATTAGTGTCATGGGGGGGGCCGGAGGACTGCGGAAGTCAGAGGGTCTACGGAGTCTACACACGAGTGGCTAACTATGTGGAGTGGATACAGAAGCAGCTTAAGACCGCCCCCTGGTGGTGAGACAAGTGGAGGGATGAGTGGAGGGATGGGTGGAGAGACAAGCAGAGATGGGTGAAGAAATGGGGGGAGAGACAGGAAGAGGGAATTGCGAAGAGACAGGTAGCAAACAGAATAGCAACAAGAAAGTTTGCTCCTTGGTGTAACCCTCAAACCTGGAACCTAAAGCAAACTGTGCGGAAACTTGAACAGTTATGGCGTTTCACCAAATCAGAAGGATCTAGGCTAGTTCCTTCTGATTTGGCAGACAGCCTTAAAACATATAAGAAGGCTCTCCGTAACAGCCGTGGATTTCTTTGGACCTCGTATAACTTCTTTAATGATAGGATTCTGACTTTAAGAGAGAACATGTATGGTCTCCTGCCTTCAACCAGTGCCGACCCGTCCTCGGATGTAAGAACCTTGGATTCAGCAGTGGCCCCTGACAGCTACTTGGATGGCTTCTCTTCCATCAGCCTTGGTCAACTGACTTCTACAATTAAAATTGTAAAACTTGTCTCTTGGATCCAATTCAGACAAGGCTGCTTTTCCTTTAGTTAGCATGTCTTTACTGTATATTATGAATCTGTTGACAGGACATGTACCACAGTCCTTCAAAGAAGCTGTAATTAAACCACTTGTTAATAAACTTACTCTTGCTCCAGAGGTGTTGGCTATCTTTACTTACTCCCCAAACCTCCACCCTAACCCTCAGATCTAAAGGCAGCTCGCTCCTTCGGGTCCCCTACACCGCTCCACACCCCGGGCGACCGGGCCTTTTACTCGACAGAAATGAAACAGTCTCCCTGACCACCTGAGGGCAGCACGGTCACTGGATTCAGGAAGGCGTTTTACTCTACATTTCTTTCCCCTTTGTTTTTACTAGCTTTTACTTTATTTGAACTATGTTTTACCTATGTTTTGCTGGCTCTATTACACTTTGAGATGTGTTGAGGAAGGGTGTGTTATCAATAAAATGTATTATGTATTCCCTTCCTTGAGAAATCAATCGCTTGTGTTGTGCAATACATATCAATGGTTTAATTGAGGATTTAATGCATCATAGCACAGAAACAGCACTGCTGAAAATTACGATTGATCTACCAACTGCCACGGACCATGGACTTGTCTTTGTTCTTGTCTTCTTGGACCTCAGTGCCGCATTTGACACAATTGATCATTGTATAATGTTGCAAGGACTAGAACATTTGATTGGTATTAAAGGGACCGCAATCAGCTGTCGTCAAGTCGTATTTATCGGATTGATCCCAGTTTCCAGAATCCTCAACGTCAATTGTCACAGAGTTCCACAAGGTTTTGTGCTTGGACCGATTTCATTTACTTTGTATATGTTTCCATAAGGTGATGTTATATATGATAACATATGTTCGTCCGTTTTCTCCCCCCATCGAAGGGTATTTTATTTTTTGGGGCGTTTTTCCTGTGCCGATGTGAGGGTTTTACAGAGAAGAGGATGTTGTATGTGTACAGACTGTAAAGCCCTCTGGGGCAAATTGGTGATTTGCAATTTTGACCTATATAAAAAAAAATTGAATTGAAGTAGTGAAGGACAACGTGTTTAAACCACTTTTGTTTATACTCAGAAGAAGAAGAAGCAGCAGCTGTTGGATCTGAAGAGTCCAGATGGCCAGATGTTCTCCACCCCTCAGTGGCTCAGCCCTCTGTGCCGTTGAGGTCTGGTCTCCCCATTGTATCTCTGATCCAGTTCAGGAAGTTCCCCAGACGGGTGTAGACTCCGTACTTTCCCTTTCCGGCACATTCTTCTCCCCAGCTGACGACCCCAGTGAGGAACCAGGTTCCTCTGTAGTTCACCACGAACGGACCCCCGCTGTCTCCACTGCAGGCGTCCATGCCCACGTCCAGGTAGCCAGCACAGAACATGTTGTCTGTGATCACCTGCAGTGTCATCATGATTGTTTTCAGTGACATCATTATGGTATACACAGTGATATAATTATAGCATACACACAAAGTGACATCATCATGTTAAACACAGACGTGCACAGCGCAGTGTATACAGTACACACTGAAGGTGGGTATGATGTAGTCACCTGCTCCGTGGAGGCGGCGCATACTCTGAAGCTGACCACTGGGAGCGTGACCTTCCTGAGGAAGCGGGAGGACCTCCCCATGTAATGAGTGAGTCCCCATCCCGTCACCACGCCGCGGTTATCCTCCTGAACACACAAACCGTCCGTCACCCTGCAGAAACACGACCCTCATTGTGTCAGTAGAGCTACCTGCAGCAGGTATGTGGACAGATGGGGGTCTGGGAGGCAGGCGGGCACCACGGTGGGGCTCCTTACAGCGGGCCGGTCCAGGTACAGCAGAGCCACGTCGCTGTCGAAGGTGAAGGAGTGGAAGTGAGGATGGACGAAGACCTTCTGAACCTTAATCACTTGCTCCCCTGGATCCGGACGTCGCTTATCGTAATCACCTGAGACGTGATTCATCCGTTAGCAGGGACCCACACAGAGCAGGAACAAAAACACACAAACACACAAGGTCACCTAAGGTCACATGGTCCGGTGTCTCCTCCAGGCAGTGAGCCGCAGAGACCACCCAACGATCAGAGACGAGGGTCCCACCACAGAACCCGTAGCCATCAGACCTGCAGAGCAGAACCTGGACAACACAAACACAAAGTACACACACACAGCTTCATAACTAGACACATCCCACACACTGTGGTTTAAAAGTGTATGTGTATACATATGTATATATATATATATATATGTATACAGAAATGTTTCGGCTATATATATATATATATATATATGTTTATATAACATCCATCCATCCATCGTCAAACCACTTATCCTGCACACTGGAGTCTATCACAGCCAACGTCAGGTGATAGACGGGTTCATCCTGGACTGGTCACCAGCCAATCACAGGGCTCCACAGAGACACACACCCATCCACACTCACACTCACACACCTACAGGCAATTTAGAGTCCCCAATCAACCTAATCCCCAGAGCAGGTCTCTGGACTGTGGGAGGAAGCCGGAGAACCCGGAGAGAACCACGCAGACACGGGGAGAACATGCAGACTGCACACAGAAAGGCCACTGGGCAGAGTGGAACCAGGACCTTCTTGCTGTGAGGAGACCCTGATAACCACCACGCCACCGTGCCGCCATGTTTATATAACATGCTATATGTATAGCAGAAACATGTTTCTTTTATCAAGGAGCAGAATAAACTTAGTAGTTGTTCAAACTATAGAGTATATGTAAACTTCAGTAGTCGTTATAAATGTTTATTGGTTCTATTAATGTTCATAATGCTTATTGATGACTATAAGAAGCACTACGTGGAGGGCACTCGGACTAGGGGCGGCATGCCAGGGTTACCTGGATAAAGAGTTACAATGAAGAGCAGCTTGTTCTCACTGCTTGTTCGTATTTAAAAACACGACAATAGTGGTTACAGATAACTTGGTTATTAATAACTTTAGTTCCATCAACTCCGCCTGGAAGATATTTCAAATGAAAATGTCCAAGATATTCCTCCCACTGTTCTCAATATTCTCTGCATTAATGTTCGATAGAATAATTGTTGGCGATAATAGCTAGTGATGAGATAATAACGTGTTATTATGTGCCTATATGTATATATATATACTGTATATATCAACACCTGCCATGGACTCCTTCCTGGTTTCTCCAGGACTCCGCCCACAATACGACCCTCCACTCCTCCTCCCTCCTCCCCAATCAGCTCTGTCTCATTGCTTCCTCTTTGCCCAGATGTTGAGTTCACTGTGACCAGCTCCTCCTCCGTTTCAACTACGTCCGGGTCAGCCAGCCAGTTGGTGTTGTTGTTGTTGTTGTTGGTGGTGTTGATGGTAGTGTTGTCGTCCCTCATGTGGGTGTTGATCTGCTCTGTCTGACTCCACAGAGAGCGACTCTGGTACAAAGAGAAGTCTCTGTGCTGACGACCACAGGGGAATGACACTGTTTATAAAAATATGAACGTAAAGTGTTCAGTATTTAGAGTCCATATATAGTTATGAATATACACAAATCAGAGTATCAATAACCTGAATATACACTCAGCGGCCATTTTATTAGGTCCACCTTGCTAGTAGAAAGTTGGACCCCCTTATAACTTCAGAACTGCTTGAATTCTTAGTGTTGTACTTTTAACAAGGTGTTTCCTTGTTTCTCAAACCCCCACCAGTCAGGCTTCAAGGCTCCACATAGACTGCTCTCCTCGCTGTCTCAGAGCAACTCCACACTGCTAGAGCCGCCTCTCTCTCCTCTGTCCTCATCCTTCTGGACCTCTCTGCTGCATTTGACACAGTCAACCACCAGATCCTTGTCTCCTCCCTTCAGGAACTTGGTGTCTCAGGCTCTGCTCTCTCCCTTCTCTCGTCCTACTCGACGGACGCACCTACCGGGTAACCTGGCGAGGATCTGTGTCGAACCTTGTCCTCTTACTACTGGAGTTCCTCAGGGTTCCGTCCTGGGTCCCTCCTCTTCTCGCTCTACACCAACTCCTCTGCGCTGTCATTCGCTCGCATGACTTCTCCTACCACAGCGATGCCGATGACACCCAACTAATTCTCCTTCCCTCACTCGGATCTCTGCCTGTCTGACTGACATCTCTCAGTGGATCCGCCCACCATCTGAAAATCAACCCCGACAAGACTGAACTACTTTTACCCAGGACCTGACAGTCAACTTTGGAAACTCTGTGTTAACGCCACTTTGACTGCAGGAACCTCAGCGTCACACTCGACAGCCAACTCTCCCTGACTCCAACATCACTGACAACACGATCCTGTAGATACCGCTCTACAACATCAGGAGAACACGTCCTCTTCTCACTCAGAAGGAGGTACTGATTCAGGCTCTTGTCGTCTCCCTCCTGGACTACTGTAACTCTCTCCTGCAGGTCTCCTGCTACCACCATTCCACCTCTGCAGCTCATCCAGAATGCAGCAGCTCCACTGGTCTTTAACCTTCCTAAGTTCTCCCTCACTCCTCCGCTCTCTTCACTGGTACCGGTGGCTCATCCAGTTCTAAACATGGTGCTCACGTACCATGCTGTGAATGGATGGGGTCCAGCTTACATCCAGGACCTGGTCCAACCCGACATCCCGACCTCTGACCTCTCCGCTCTGCATGTGATAAACTGCTTGTTCCTCCTCACTGAGAGCAAAACACTCCACTAGATCTCCACTCTTTGCTGTCCTGCTCCTAAATGGTGGAAGGAGGTCTCTGAAGACATCAGGACCACAGAGAGCCTTCACATCTTCAGACTAAAGACACACCTCTTCAGACTCTACCTCCACTAACACACCAACTAACTGTAGCACTTACATTGGACTTATAATGGTTCTTATCTACAGCAAGTTGTAAATTGGCTTATTTGATGAAATTGCACTTTCTTGTTTCTTGTTCTTCTGAGTTTGTCTCCTTATGGTTGAATGCACTTATTGTAAGTCGCTTTGGATAAAAGGTTCTTGGTTCTTAGGCTTAGTACCGGCTCTTCCTTTTTCGAGAGGGATTTTCATTTTGGTCTTTTTGTAATACACTTTGATTTGCTTCTTGAGTCGTGCAGATTCAGTAACATCCTCTAAGTATTAGTGGTATAATGTGCAGTAGTTTGTCATAGTTACAGTGGTATTATGCACTGTAGTTTGTAGTAGTTACAGTATTATAAGACACTAGTTTTTATTAGTTACGTTAGTATAATGCGCTGTAGTTAGTTGCAGTTGGAGAAGTATAATACGGCATATTCCCAGTAGTTGCAGCAGTATATTACTTTGTAATACTACTATAGCTCCTACAAACTACTGAGTAGTTTGTATTGGTTGCATTATCATTATATAGGCTTTAGTTTGTAGTAGTTGCAGCAGTAGTACAACCCGTTAGTGTAACAGGCTCTGTGAGTGGTACCTGACTTTGAGCAGCTGCGTCCGTCCTCCTCCAGTCTGAATCCATCAGCACAGCCACACCGAACTCCATCTCCCAGTAGGTCTCTGCAGTACTGCATACAGCCCCCGTTCCTATAGCGACACTCCAACACCACTGCCCCCAACATTCCCTTGTTACCTTTACACTGTGTCACATGGTAAGCTACAAAGCACCCCTCTGTTGTGTTCTTTGTTATTCATTTTAAATGTCACTGAATGATAAGATTTCAGATTGTGAGTTATTGAGTTAAATCACTAACGAGCATGTTTTATATACTATACATACATTATCTGGTATTGTACGTGCAATGTCATCTGCATAGAGAAAAAGATCATATGACTCTGGGAGTGTTTCACGTTTAGCAAAATACAAATAATCGGTCTCCTCAGGTCCACTGAGCCCCCGTGCAGCAGTAATCATCGTTACCTGAGTCACAGGTCTTGCCGTGATACTGAGGAGAACAGAGACACAGGAAGTCTCCTCGGTCCAGAGTGCACATCCCTCCATTCAGACAGGGGTTGGTCCGACAAGGGTTCAGATCTACAACGCAGAGGAGAGGCACTCGAACACGTCGCGACTTCTTCCACTCCACTCACAGTTAAGGTCATATTTATATTATCGCTACTCCTACATTCATTTGGTTCAAGAGTTCCGAGTACATTCATGTAGAATGATTGAAAGTTCCAGAAGAGTTGCTAACAGCTGGAGCTAATTCAGTAAGTTATTTTGGAGTTCTGGTTTGAAAAACATATTAAGTCACAAAATCACAAGTCACAGAATGACCTTGTGTGGTACGTAATGACCTCACCTCGTTCAGTTTAGATCAGGGGTCTCAAACTCAAGTCAGGTACGGGCCAGATGCAGCCCACCTCGACCGAACGCGGGCCAGACCATTATGGCCGACGGGGGGATGACACTGACGGCCCGACCGGCGAACGGACCGGTCGGCGCTGGGGTGGAGGTTGTAAGTGGCTGCTAACAGCGAGGTTGCTACAATATGGAACTCGCGGGCCGCACTAACATTACACTTTCATATGAAGGCGGAGGCCACAAAATATCGTCCCAAGGGCCGCAATTGGCCCGCGGGCCGCGAGTTTGAGACCCCTGGTTTAGATGAACCCTCAGTGTGGAAATTAGGGAACTTATTTTATACTCACTTGTGTATTTGTACCAGAACTCCAGCTGTGGAAAAATAAAGTCAGAGTAAGTGCAGCAGTATTTGGAGTGCTTCTATCTACAGTCTGAGTGTTGTGACCTCTCTGCAAGCTGTGCAGATGAACACACACCGTCCCCCAGAAGGAACATCGCAGCAGACACAACACCTTGTTCTCAGTGGCCCCTTATGGGTCCTGGGGCTCAGGTTGGACCACAGTGGTCCTTCCTACCGTCTTCTCGCTGCTCTGGAAGATCTCGCTGGCCTCCTCCTGCGAGCACGTCTCCTCGTGACACTCCCTCTCCAGATCTCCGGGTAACATCTCCTCCATGAAGAAGGCATTGGCTCGCCGCCTCCGAGCGGACGAGCCGAGGACTTGACCTGCCGAGGGCCGGTCCAGGAACACTGAGCGGGGGGGCGAGATACAAATACTCCGTACGGTGCTTTAGTACTAATACCATCTCAGAAGACACATCAGTCTGTCTCACCTGTACAAGTAACCAGTGGGAAGCAGGTCAGCAGGGTGCAGAGGGTCCACATGAGTAGCATGTCTGTCCGTCTGTCTCTGGGTGTCTCCTGTGGGGACAGATGCTTGGTCTCTGAGGTAAAATGGAAGGCGTCTGCTGATCGTTGAGCTCAGTTCAAATATTGACAGACGTCACAGCCTGTGGGCCAAGAGGTCAAAGGTCAACCTATTACATAGGACATAAACTCCTAAATCTACTATCAATAAGGATTATAAACCCAAACAAACTTTATTATCTTGAGAGTAAAGGGACTCAACTTTAAATCTTCCTTCTATCCATTTTGATTTGTTCAGATAGATCATTACTTTATTCATCCTCGATAGAAGCTTTGACAACATCCATATTTTAGGTTAAAACCTAAAAATAAACAAGGATCAATCTGTAATAAGAGAAACTAGTTTAAAGGCACAATAATCAAAGTAGTAACGTCAAAAATCAATGATTTTTATATTGATTGTTTGGTCGATTTGTGTTGGAGAGACAATGTATGAAACAGACACAGAAACGTGTAAACGTTTTATTTGATAAAAGTTAGGACTTCAGGAGTTTAGCAGGCTTCAGAAAGATCGAATGTGATTAATGATTTATAAATAAACAACAACAACACGCCAACGTTCTGATTAACGCCCTCATTGTTTGTTCTTAAAAGAGACAATACGTTTCTATTGAGAGACAGACAGAAAGACAGAATGAGAGAGACAGAGACAAAGAAAGAGCAAGACGGCTTGTCAGACCACCAGGTTGGTACACGTCTTCTCGTCAGTATTCAACACTTCTGTTTAGAAAGTCAAATCGAAACATCAACTGAGGTTTAGAAGAAATAAATATGGGTTTTAGTTTAAAAGAAGAAACACGGGGATGCTGCAACGCCTTAAAGGGTTCGGAACACGACAGACGGGCGGTTCTGATTGGCCGGCTGCTCAGGTGAGAGACAGCATGCGTTGTTTCAGAGGTCCTGAGTCCTCTAAACTTGAGCTTGCTCTCTGAAGTCCAAACATCAAGAACCTGAGGATCCTGTAGGTAGGAGAACCGGGTAGAACCCAGAACCTGCAGATGGTGGTGCGGTCTGTAGATTAGCTCGAGTCTGGATCTTGTAGGTGAGCCCTGATGGTGGGTAAGATAACAAGGCACTGTTGGGTTATCTGGTTCTGGGAGTAGTTAGGCCTGCAGGCTGGAGGTCAAGCAACGTCAGCGAGCAACGGCAGTAGAAGGAGGAGGGGTGCAGACAGCGGTTTCTATGGCAACGAGAAGAAAGAGACGGATTAAATGTGAGACAAAAACATAAGGTTTGAACCTTCTTAATACTAAAAACATCATTACCTGAGGATTCACCTGTTAGGCTTCGCTGGCGCTGCTGTTCCTGTTGAGCTCTCTGATGCCGTGAAGGATTCTCTTTATGTGACCGACCTTTGTCACCCCAAGGTCCTGTGACCATAACACAGTTAAAAGTACACATATCAGTAACCGGACCGGTAAGAATATCAGTCGGTAAATGAAGATAAAAGCAGTTTATAAATCTGACAATGATATGAGCGTATTGATACTAAATATCTAAACAGGATTATCCAAAGGTATCAACAACCCAATGAACGTTAGCGGCTAGCAGGTAGCAGCAGTACCTTCAGGTCCCTCCTCTCCAGGTGGATCAGTTCGGCCCCACGGACATCGTGCCCCATGAAGATGTCTTGATACTCGTTGAGAGAGAGAAAGCCCAGCCACGCCCCCACCTCCTCCGTCCCCCACTGGTGGACTGAGAGACCAACAGGAAGTGGGTCAGGTAAACAGGAAGTGGGTCCGGTAGACATAGGGTATGTCTCAATTCCTCGGCTGTCCCGTTCCATCGGCTCCGGAGCCAGTTTGGAGGACACATCTGATCTATCCTTTGCAGCCCAGCATATCCCAGCATGCAGTGTGGTCCGACGAGGATTTCATTTATTCAGGCGGGTGATCCAGCAGCACGGAAGAGTTCACTTTTAAATGTTACGTAACCAGTGTCGAGTTTTAAATACACATAAGACGCAAGAACAAAGTGGTCTTAGTTATAACGTAATTCCGTCCTGCCCTCCCCTCCCCTCCCCCTCCCCCGGCTGCCTCCCTCACCTGAACCCCCCCTGGGTCCATGTACTGCTTCTCATCAATGTGCCAACACACATTTATAACAAACACACAACGAGCAGCTCGTCTGTGGTTATTAGTGAAAAGTCACTTTAATGACTTTCACACTTTAGAGGCTGTGTAATATCTTACTGAGGCCGTGACGCTTTATACTTCATATCATGAACACAAATGGATCTTAAGTAAGTGAGCCCAAGCAGACAAGTTATGAACGGAATTAGCTCACAGGATCCTCAGGTTCTTGATGTTTGGAAACAACGCCTGCTTGTTGAAGACCACCAGTCAGTGATCCACCCCTCTCTCACCTGATCAGCCGGCCAATCACAACCGCCCTTCTGTCATGTCCTGGTGGACATGTTGGACCTCATCTGCATCATAAAACTAAAGTAGCTTGTATATGCAAGAAAATTATAAAGAGTCTGTGCATAGAAGTTAATAAATGTGTTTTTATTGGCTGTATTGATAGATTTACGGAGGAGCTGGTTACGAAAACAGGAAGTCCCCCATAGGACAGACGGTCTCCTTTCAGAGACCGCTTGGTTCAGACCATGCGGTTGTTGGAGACCCCGGCCCACATAGACCAGAACTTCGGGTCCTACGGAGGATGCAGCCCACCAAATGAGACACAGCCACAGATATTGGTCCAAACTGACAGGAAGAGGTTCAGAAAGACAAGAGTGCAGACAGAAGAACAGGTAGAAAGAGCTCACCTGGCAGAGACAAAGTTGTGCATGTCTCCTTGTTCTTATTGTTTTTGTCTTTTTTGAACTTGGGGACGAGGCGAAACTTTGTGCTCCGGCTCCGTTTGGAGAAATCTGGACCCTGAACACACACAGACAGGTAGGTAGACAGACAGAAAGACAGACAGACAGACACACACAGGATGCAGCATCTGGTGCGATGGCGGTTTACCTCGTGGTCCGACGGTTCAATGACGGGAGACAGCCAGGAAACATCGGCCAGCCGACGGAGCTGCTGAGCAACGGAGCTCAGAGCTGCTTTCAACTGCTCCTGCTGAGGAGGATCCAGCTGCTGCACTCAGAGGACACGGGGACCGAAATGAGGACAAGCACGAGAGCTGACATGTCTCTAACACCTTCACATCTCAAAAGGCCCATCAGAGACCCAAAGGACAGACGGAGACACTTACCATGGACATCTTTCCAGCCAGCAGCAGTTCAGTCTCGCTGAGTAAAGCTTTGACGTTGCTGACCATCTGGAGGACCACGCTGCAGCACAGAGCCTGCACAGAGACAGGACCGACAGGCAGGGGGGGAGACACAGACTTTAGAGACAGATTAAACCACACAATGCGGACACTCTCCATCCCATTCCAAACCAGAACATTAGGAGAGAGACCAGGACAAAGACCGGGACAGAAGCCAAGACATACATTATGACAGAGACCAGGAGAGGACAAAAGAGACCAATAGGTCTGTTAAGTACCTGAGAGTTGTTGGAGTTTGCGTAGACCACGTCCATGGCCTTGGAGCTGGCGTTGACAGCGTGAGCCAGTTCCTGTTCTAGACTGTGGTGAGTTTCAGCAACCTCCCGAATACTGAAACACAGAATGACGGAATACTTCAATTATAATAATATATGTATATATATATATATATACACCCACACATGTATCCATTGCAGTGTGTCCATCCCGGGAGAGGGTTCCTCCTCTGACGTTCTCACTAAGGTTTCTCCCCTTTGTTTTCCCCACATTTTGGGGGGTTTTCCTGAGCTGATGTGAGTGTTTCGGGACAGAGGATGTTTCCTGTGTACAGACTGTAAAGCCCTCTGAGGCACATTTATAAATTAATTGAATTGAATACAAATATATTAGTGCCATCAGTTCAACGCGTTATTAACGGCATTAACGCCAACCCATTTTAACGGCATCAATTTTAATTTTTTCCCCTACATGCTTTGCTTTACATGTTAAGACCCAGCTGCTTTAACCTGTTTGTGGGACACAAATCTTCATCTTGTAATAAAAACGCCAGCAGCATGACAGCGTACCAACATATGATGTTATATTAAATTAATTCATTTTCTCATAAAAATATCAACATGTAAATCGCTTTTTTTTTTTTTTTTACATACAAGTACATACAAACCCCTAACCCTTTACCTGAAATTTGCACTTTATAATTTAATTTTTACCACCCTGTTTGGCAATGTTGGTTTTCAATAAAATAAAACATTTGCATAAACCAAGCCAATCCACTTTTCCATGTTGATAAGAGCATTAAAATGAAAAAAATATATGGAAAAAAAAGAAATGAAGGGACATTTAGAATAGATAAAAATATGATTATATATATATATATATATATATATTATATACACACACATATACACACATACAGTGCCTGGCGAAAGTATTCGGCCCCCTTGAACTTTTCGACCTTTAGCCACATTTCAGGCTTCAAACATAAAAACATAAAACTGTAATTTTTTGTGAAGAATCAACAACAAGTGGGACACAATCATGAAGTGGAACGAAATTTATTGGATATTTCAAACTTTTTTAACAAATAAAAAACTGAAAAATTGGGCGTGCAAAATTATTCAGCCCCCTTAAGTTAATACTTAATAACAGCTGTAATCACAGCGCCACCTTTTGCTGCGATTACAGCTGTAAGTCGCTTGGGGTATCAGTCTGTCTC
>BMAF01002284.1:97500-206060 GCA_014132575.2 Gasterosteus nipponicus
CTAATGGCTCGAGGCCACGAGTTAAAAATGTAAGTCGCTTTGGATAAAAAGCGTCAGCTAAATGACCTGTGATCTAATGTCATGTGATGATGATGATGATTGTGTCAATCCCATACATTCCAATGATAGTCCATCACATGAGGATGAAGATGACGATGATGACTGTGGGTCTCACCTCCAGCAGAACCTTCTGCTCCAGGTTCTTGTAGGTTCTGTGCAGCAGCTCTTTGGTTCCCAGGACTCCGTACCACATCATGTTCTTAGTCCGACTCCTGACCATCACACACAAAGTACACACTTCAGGTTTCCATGCAGACAAAGGTTGATTCTTGTTGACTTGAGTAGTTAGTAGTTAAATACCTGCACTTCTCTGGATGCTCATCTCTCTTGTTGTTGAAGTCCAGAGATATTTTAGCATCCAGTCCGATTCCAAAGTAGTTATTCATGACACACTTCTCAGTATAGCAGTCTCTGTACACACGGACAGAAAGGCAGAAAGACACTCAGACAGACCAACAGGTAGAGAGACAGACAGTCAGACAGGTAGACAGAGAGACAGACTCACACATTGTCGGGGTCACAGCTGAACGGGTCGGCATTGACCAAAAGTTGACTAATCACAGAACTGCTGGAGAGAGAAACTGAGATTCCTCTGAGACCTGATCCACATACACACAGACGGGTTAACATCCAACTGATGACATCTTCACAAGTTCAAACTTCCTGTGTGACCTTAGAGCTTCGTGCCTGAATAGAGGATCTTGGTGTTGAGTGTCGGCATCTCCCCATCACCGCCTTTGCTGATCAGCTTCTCGCAGGGTGTCTTACCAACTGAGGAGACAGACAGGCACAGAGACAGTGGTCATGGTTATGTGCTTCCCCTTCTATTACCTATCTATCTGTTACCAGCAGGACCCGAAACAGCAGAACCAGTCCCGTACCTTTGCATGCACTGTGGTGCTTTCTGCTAGAAGATGACTGCAGAGACGCCCCGTCCTCCTCCTCCTCCTCCTCCTCTAAACCCCCGTCCTCCTCAGGCCGGCTGGAAGTAAACAGCTGCTGCTGGGTCTGAAGGTTCTGCTCGTCCACCGCTGGAAGAGAAACTGCAGGATCAATAAGAGGTCCGAGGGTCCCTCTAACTGGTGAGTGGTGCCTGTGGACCGGACCTCTCGCTGTATGCTCCATGATCTGCCTGATGGCTTTTTTCAGACTGTTTGCCCGAAGCATCAGCTGCTCTCGAGGTTTAAAGATGGCCGCCGTGGAGGAGGAGGCGCTGCCCCGTGGGGAACAAGGCGGGACATGAGGAGGAGGATGGTGATGGTGATGATGAAGAGAAGGAGGCCGTTCAACGCTCTCAGCATCCTCCTGCTCCTCAGCAATGGTGGGAGGGGGTGCCGGGGGAGGCAGGATGCAGGCCTGAGACTCCTCATTCAGAGTCTTCAGAAGGGAGTCAAGTTTCTCCTTCAACACGCCACACTGCAGAGACATGACAGCATAGAACTCATCACATACATGACCTACAAGAAACATATATGTATATATATATATATATATATATATATAAAAAACAAACCTTCTTGGCCATGAGCTCAGACTCATCTGAACTCTCTGTGTTCTTTTCGGAAGCTTTACCCACCCGGGCCACCAAGTCCTTAACCGTCTCACACAGGACCCTGAAGTACACACAGAGAACACACATTATATACACACGGGACCCTGAAGTACACACACAGAGAACACACATTATATACACACTGGGAGAGTACACACAGAGAACACATTATATACACACGGGACCCTGAAGTACACACAGAGACACACATTATATACACACGGGACCTGAAGTACACACAGAGAACACACATTATATACACACGGGACACACAGAGAACACACATTATATACACATCGGGACCCTGAAGTACACACAGAGAACACACATTATATACACACGGGACCCTGAAGTACACACAGAGAACACACATTATATACACACGGGACCCTGAAGTACACACAGAGAACACACATTATATACACACGGGACCCTGAAGTACACACAGAGAACACATTATAACACACATTATATACACACTGAAGTACACACAGAGACATTATATACCACGGGACCCTGAAGTACACACAGAGAACACACATTATATACACACGGGACCCTGAAGTACACACAGAGAACACACATTATATACACACGGGACCCTGAAGTACACACAGAGAACACACATTATATACACACGGGACCCTGAAGTACACACAGAGAACACACATTATATACACACGGGACCCTGAAGTACACAGAGAACACACATTATATACACACGGGACCCTGAAGTACACACAGAGAACACACATTATATACACACGGGACCATTATATACAAGTACACACAGAGAACACACATTATATACACGTGGACCCTGAAGTACACACAGAGACCCTGAAGTACACACAGAGAACACACATTATATACACACGGGACCCTGAAGTACACACAGAGAACACACATTATATACACACGGGACCCTGAAGTACACACAGAGAACACACATTATATACACACGGGACCCTGAAGTACACACAGAGAACACACATTATATACAGAGACATATTGAGTCAGACTAACATGATACACATAGACCAACAGTATCAGCAAGGAAGCCAACTACAGACAGACTGACAGACGTACCTGGCAGAGGAGATGACGACAGAGTGCTGGTCTGAGGTCAGTATCTTGGACAAGTGAGCAGCTACTGAGTCCTCGTAGGTGAGAATCTGCTGAACCTCGATCAGCAACACAAACAAGTCAGTAGGTAAAGTTCTATCATTGAATAATTATCTGATGAGAAGCTAAAAGCAAAGTGGAGCCCGTTGGAAGTCATTTCCTGTTACCTCAGAGTCGTCGCTACAGTCTTCAGTAACAGTAGAGCCAGAATGTTGCCGCGGAAACTTGGTCTCATAGACCATAATACGCCACCTAGAACAGGAGGAGAGACAGTTACCTGTCTCACACAGTTACCTGTCTCACACAGTTATCTGTCTCACACCAGCCACCTGTCTCACATCTGGTACCTGTCTAGCATCTTGGTACCTGTCTCACATCTGGTACCTGTCTAGCATCTTGGTACCTGTCTCACATCTGGTACCTGTCTCACATCTGGTACCTGTCTAGCATCTTGGTACCTGTCTAGCATCTGGTACCTGTCTAGCATCTTGTACCTGTCTAGCATCTTGGTACCTGTCTCACATCTGGTACCTGTCTAGCATCTTGGTACCTGTCTAGCACCTGGTACCTGTCTAGCACCTTGGTACCTGTCTAGCACCTTGGTACCTGTCTAGCACCTTGGTACCTGTCTAGCATCTTGGTACCTGTCTAGCACCTTGGTACCTGTCTAGCACCTTGGTACCTGTCTAGCATCTTGGTACCTGTCTAGCACCTTGGTACCTGTCTAGCACCTTGGTACCTGTCTAGCATCTTGGTACCTGTCTAGCATCTTGGTACCTGTCTAGCACCTTGGTACCTGTCTAGCACCTTGGTACCTGTCTAGCATCTTGGTACCTGTCTAGCATCTTGGTACCTGTCTAGCATCTTGGTACCTGTCTAGCATCTTGGTACCTGTCTAGCATCTTGGTACCTGTCTAGCATCTTGGTACTGGCTCTTTCCAGTTTCTCGAGTATCTGAGGCAGCTGCGTGTCGTCGTCACAGGCTGAACCCCAACCGAGAACACGGGCCAGATCATTCCCAGTCCCCAGAGGAAGAACTCCCAGCTGACACTGGAAACCACAACAGCAAAAGGATGAACAGCAGGTTGACGTGGAGCTTGTGAGGAAGCGTCAGACCACACCTGTTTGTGCAGCGTGAGAGCGTCGATCTCAGACAGAACCCATCCGACGCTGCCGTCTCCTCCACACACCAGAATCCTGAAGGTGTCAAACTTCTGGAACAAACGCAGACTGACAGAGACACAAAGTCTTTAGATGACTCACACAGGGTAATGCACACTCTGTGTCGGTCTCAGTGTCTCACCCCAGGTGAGGCGCCCCGTTCATCAGGTCAAACACCTGCGCCGGGTTCAGCAGCTGCTTAAAGCGCCTCAGGAATTTGACCCCCTGGTTGTCTCCGCTCTTAGAGTTGACAAACACCAGCAGAGGACTGGTGCAGGACGGGGGACACGAGGCCTTCCAGAAACCTGAACACAGGGACCAACGGTCAGCGTGATCAGGTGTATCACAGGTGATCAGGTGTATCGATCAGGCTCACCGTCAGAGTCGATGCTGTTGAGTGCGGTCGGGGGGATGACAGAGACCTTACACTGACCCAGAGGACACTTAGAGGACAGCTGCTCCTTACAGCCTGAGTGCACCTTGAGGACAGAGGGACAAACCTCACTGTTTGTCCTGAGTGTGTCCGTTACAAGGTCTGCATCCCTGAACTACACCTGATCCGTCATCTTAATCACACCTGCTGTGGGGGACAGTGGGTGAGTGGAGAGCACGGCCGTCCTGCAATCAGAGGACTGGTGGTTTAATGCAAACCCGCGTGTGGACGTGTCCTCGTGCACGACGCCTAAACCCAACACGCAGCTGTGACAAGTGCGTGAATGCTCGTTCCTGATGGTCACATGTCTGTGTGTGGTAGCTCTTGTCATCATACACCTGAACTACAATCTGAACTACACCCAAACTACGATCCGTCTCTGGTCTCACCATGGCTTTACACCAGAGACACCTCCAGTCCTGTAGACGGAGGACACTGCCACAGGTCTTATCACAGACGTTACATTTGGCGGAGACCGGCAGGTTCCCCTCCAACCACTGATGGGGCATGGACACCTGAGGACAGAGGTCAGGGGTCAGAGTACAGAGGATTGGGGTCAGCAGGAGATGAGGTGTTAGTGAGTCTCACCCCGTCCTCGTCCTCGATGATGTCCTTTCCAATAGAGGCCAGAGTTGTCCATTTACAGTTGTTAGTGGCTCTGACTGCACAGCGCTTATGAGCCTTGAACTTACACACTGGCACACAGACAATGTACACACACATTTAATGCACGCATACAAACTGATGTGTATAGAGTAATACTGTGTGTACTATTTGTATGTAGTAGTAATATGTGTACAATATGAATAAAGTAGTAGTGTGTGTACTGTGTGTATCTGCTCCACACATCTGGAATAAAGTCCCAGAAAGCTGCAGGTCTGCTGAGACTCTCAGACAGATGGACAGACAGATGGACAGGTTTGCTGAGACTGATTTCAGGACGAAGTAGAAGCTTTTTACTGTTTAATTCATTAGATGCAACTTTTATTCTTGTTTAATGGCAATCATTTTTATATTTCTTTTAATTTTCCTGATGTTTTGAATGTTTTTATGTGAAGAACTTTGAATCCCTGTGTAGTTGAAATGTGCTATACAAATACATGTGCCTTACCATATGTGTACTGTGAGCATTTAGGAGTACCATGCATTTATGCATGTACTATGTGTGTACCTTCACAGGACAGCCCGTGGGACGTCACCCCCGACAACGCCTCTCTGCACACGTTGCAGTACGTTGGGCGGGCGTGAGAGCAGGCGTACCAGTTGTGCATCCCGCTGAAGTGGTCCATGCTGTACTGGGTGGACTGGGAGAGACACACAGTCAGCTGCTGCTGGACTCACCTACTGGTCAAAGTGGGGACGGAGACACACCTCAAAGTTCTGTCTGCTCTGGACGCTTCGCAGAGCCGCCATCCACTCCTCCATCTCCTTCCTGTTGTCTGCACACAGGATGAGGCGTCTGCAGGGGGTGATGACCACACACACACACACACACACACACACACACACACTCAGTATTTCCTGGTTATGCAGATGAAAGCAGCAGAATGTGTCATTTGCAGATGTTGACATCCGCTTCCTGTCCAGCTGCTACACAATAAAGCTGTGTTCCCACACTGACAGAAATAAACAGAAAAAGACACACACACACACACACACAGGTTTGGATTTGCCTGTAAGAAACAGAACCCAACATAGTTCTGCTTTTTTTCCTGAGTTGTACCTTTGGGTTCTACTGTGGAACTGAATCAAGGTCATGGTTCAGGACAGACACAGACCTGCTGATGGCGATTGGTCAAACAATACCAGTTAACCACCCACATGGACGTCAGAAGTGTTTCTGATGAAAGGTTCTGTTGTTTTCTGGCCTGCAGCGTCACATGATCCTCATGATCATCACATGAGGAGCATCATCAGTGGTTATTTTCCTCTAATTGAACTGCTTTGACCTTCTGACTGTCAGCTGACCTATGGTAAAGCTTGAGCGATGACATCACAGTCTGACTGACAACGAATCAGCTTCTTACCGTTTCTTCTTCGGCAGTGACAACGTATCATTATAGAATTATTAAATCCAAAAGTCCTGCTTAGAGTCCTGAACCAGAAGGATTATGGTTTCTCTCTGTGTGAATGTTACTCCCTGTGTCTCTCTGCAGGGAGCCCTCCTACTTCCTCTTCTGTGACTCAAGGCCACTTCCTGTTGGTCGTCACGCCGACCCCTCACCCCCCCACAGACACACACACTTATGGACATTAAGATGTTTGCACACTCACGGTGAAGCTGTTGTTGACGTTCTTGGTGCTTGACTCCGCCACGCTGGCATCCGTCAGGTCCACCTCGTCAAAGATGATCGACTGGAGACACAAAACTCTGACATCAGCCCGCCAGCGTCAGAAGAAGCCGCTTTTACTAATGCTAAACCGATCCTCCACCTTCTACCTTAAACGTCTGCAGGCGGGACAGAGGCGGATCCTCCACCTGCAGACTGGCTCACCTTTGAGGTCTGAGCATAGTACAGCGTCCTCCCTCTCAGTTTGAAGTATCTTCTTTTCCAGCGCTGGAAGGAGTTAGTCTGCTTCATCAGATTTCCTTCTCTCAGCACCGTCTGGAACGCATTGTTCACAGTTAATGAACTTTACACACACACACTCGGTTAAACTGTTTCTCTGTTACAACAGAACAAGGTGCTATTATTTGAGCTATTAACAATACCAGTGGGAAACAGTTTCCAGTTTTTGAAACCTCTTGTGATACACTTTATCTAGATAGCCCTGCTCTGGGATCCAGCAGGTTTATAGTTAGGACATGTGACCCTAATTGTTGCACACTATTTAACATGTGCACTACAGTAATGTCTCATCGTCATTGTATGTTTTCTACAGGTGTGGGCAAAAAAAATCACTTCAAGTTGCGATTAAGTATTAAATTAAAAAACAACTCATGTCTCACTACAGAAGTCAAAACACTCTTTATCAACCGTCTAAACTCTCCATTACTAAAGCAGTAACCGGGAAACAGACAAACGTCTCTGTCTCTGTGACGGTGGTCATTTTAATCTGATTAACAAGCAGAATTCCTTCAACTCAGCCGCAGGTATTTCCGAGCTTTTGACGTTTGCCTGAAGGCGGCATCATGTCGGTAGCGTCCCGGTGAAGTTTAATCGAGTGAAACGGCGCTACGTGTCCTAAATAAACCGTTATGTTCACGAGTGGGATGTGCTTCCGTTATCGTACAAACGATAGTTCTTATTCAACATAATACACCTGTAGGGACACCGAGGACCGTTATGTCTAACAATGCTGACCGACCGGCTCCACCCTCCACCTCTACGGGTGGGCGGCGGCAGGAAACTCCGGGGCTTTCCACCGGGCCCGAGGCCATTCGGCTAACCGGTACAGCTAACGGTACCGGTGTCTGTCCGTTAACCGGTGCAAGTAAACGTGTTCCCCGGGACAGTGGACGTTGTGCTTTCATGTATTAAGTGTATCTAAATGCATCACCTGATTATTGATCATTGATTCTGGTTCTAGTCATTTAAAAGGTCCGTTAGCTTCGAAAATATACAAAACTTATTTCAACGATGAGAACTAATTTACACATTTTGTATTCATCATAAGTCGTGCGATGTTAACTGTTCTTCAAATATAGAGCAGAAGCTATGAACCAAACTCCACCTGACGTACGTCACATTTTGAAGAAACAACGTTTATTAGAAAATATGCTGGAAATCGAAGGGCTTCAGGTGACGTCACATCCGTTCTTTAAATCGACATAATCGAATCCCGTAAAGCGGCCCAGCTTCGGATGGCGGGTCTGTTTATTTACATGTTTACTCCGCTCCACGTCGACTAGAGGAGCATGAAGACGCGGAGAAAAGTGTGAAACGTGTAATAAAGACAAAGTATTATGAACACATGGGACGTTTATGCCGAATTAAAAATCGGCCGCTTTGTTTTCACAAACATTTGAACTGATATTACATCTAATTCGTCTCCTTCTGCTGGGAAAGTTTAACTGACGTTTTGTTAGGGGTTCGGTCTATGGTCTCTGCGGGAGGAGAACGCTGAACTTCTGGACGAACCCGTGTCCGGTAACTACCGCCGCTGCTTTAGCCTCGTACCTTGCTGCGGATCTGACCAGAAGTGGACACTTTTCGGATGAGTTTCTGTGGTGTTCCGGGCTCCTGCTCCGGTTCACTGTCCGACGACTCGTCCGGGAACCGGGCCGGAGCAGACTCCGTTAAGTCCGCCATCCTGTGCTCAGACCCCCGGGAGGAACTGGAGAGAGAGCGCCCCCCCGAGGCGGAGAGCGGGTACGGCAACGCGGGGGACGCTGTTACGTCACCAAACACCAGGGAGGTCATAAGGGGCGCGTTTGATTCATTATATACATATTAACTCGCAACATCCAATAATAAATAAAAAATGAGTGTAATGCCCACTTTTATTTTAAAGTATTGTTATCAGAACAACAACAACATCTGTGTGTTATCAGAGAACAGCAGGATGCATGACGCAGCATGTAAGGGACCCTGTTAGTGAGGAAAGTGGACCAGCACCGTCTGTAAAGACTGGATTTTCTTTGAATCTCAGTCAAAGATAAAAACACTTCCAGTGATGCAGGTTGAGCAGTTACACGGTGACTAAATTAACGTTTAGCGTTCACTTTCCACACAAGAACTTGTCTTCTTCTGGACAACGTGACCAGCAGAGAACCACCTTGTTGTACTTCATATTGTGTGAGGCTCCTGGTACTTCAGACTCCTGGTACTCCAGACTCCTGGTACTTCAGACTCCTGGTACTTCAAGCTCCTGGTACTTCAGACTCCTGGTACTTCAGGCTCCTGGTACTTCAAGCTCCTGGTACTTCAGACTCCTGGTACTTCAGGCTCCTGGTACTTCAAGCTCCTGGTACTTCAGGCTCCTGGTACTTCAAGCTCCTGGTACTTCAGACTCCTGGTACTTCAGACTCCTGGTACTTCAGGCTCCTGGTACTTCAAGCTCCTGGTACTTCAAGCTCCTGGTACTTCAGACTCCTGGTACTTCAGACTCCTGGTACTTCAGGCTCCTGGTACTTCAAGCTCCTGGTACTTCAGGCTCCTGGTACTTCAAGCTCCTGGTACTTCAAGCGCCTGGTACTTCAGACTCCTGGTACTTCAGGCTCCTGGTACTTCAGGTACTTCAAGCTCCTGGTACTTCAGGCTCCTGGTACTTCAAGCTCCTGGTACTTCAGACTCCTGGTACTTCAGGCTCCTGGTACTTCAAGCGCCTGGTACTTCAAGCTCCTGGTACTTCAAGCGCCTGGTACTTCAGGCTCCTGGTACTTCAGGTACTTCAGGCTCCTGGTACTTCAGGCTCCTGGTACTTCAAGCTCCTGGTACTTCAGGCTCCTGGTACTTCAGGCTCCTGGTACTTCAAGCTCCTGGTACTTCAAGCTCCTGGTACTTCAAGCTCCTGGTACTTCAGGCTCCTGGTACTTCAAGCGCCTGGTACTTCAGGCTCCTGGTACTTCAGGTACTTCAGGCTCCTGGTACTTCAGGCTCCTGGTACTTCAGGCTCCTGGTACTTCAAGCGCCTGGTACTTCAGACTCCTGGTACTTCAGGCTCCTGGTACTTCAAGCTCCTGGTACTTCAAGCGCCTGGTACTTCAGACTCCTGGTACTTCAGACTCCTGGTACTTCAGGCTCCTGGTACTTCAAGCTCCTGGTACTTCAGACTCCTGGTACTTCAGACTCCTGGTACTTCAGGCTCCTGGTACTTCAAGCTCCTGGTACTTCAAGCTCCTGGTACTTCAAGCTCCTGGTACTTCAGACTCCTGGTACTTCAGGCTCCTGGTACTTCAAGCTCCTGGTACTTCAGGCTCCTGGTACTTCAGGTACTTCAAGCTCCTGGTACTTCAGGCTCCTGGTACTTCAGGTACTTCAAGCTCCTGGTACTTCAGACTCCTGGTACTTCAGGCTCCTGGTACTTCAAGCTCCTGGTACTTCAGGCTCCTGGTACTTCAGGTACTTCAAGCTCCTGGTACTTCAGACTCCTGGTACTTCAGGCTCCTGGTACTTCAAGCTCCTGGTACTTCAGACTCCTGGTACTTCAGGCTCGTAGTACTTAGTACAAACAAACTGACGACCCGATTCTTAAATTCGACTAATGAATAAAATGCTGGTGAACACTTAGTACACCAGTATACAGCTATGATTCTGAAACTATGAGAATATTGTAATACTGCTGTCACTTGAAACTGTAATAATTAATACAATAATACCAATGCACAGCAATGATTGTATTTAAGGTAATGTAACCAACCGAAATGTGATACCACCACTTATATTGACCGAGACACATTCGAAATCCGAGTTACAGTGAACGCACCGTCCAGTGTAATACCTTATTGCACCACATATTCTGCAACTAGTCAACTTGAAAGTCACATGTTGATCCTCAGCTGAGATGTTCTTTTTAAGCACAACACCTTTTCCTTTATTAAATACTTTTACTTAATTTTTTTAATTAGTTAATTACATTTTTAAATCTAAGATGTCTTCTGCCGGTCCAGAGTTTCTTAATTTTTGAACACAACATACTCCGGCTCGTAGCACTGCATTACATTACAGGTCATTTAGCTGACACTTTTATCCACAGCGTCTTACATTTTTAACCCGTGGCTTTTATCTTTGCCAGGGAGCAATTCGGGGTTTGGTGTCTTGCTCGGGGACACTTGGACATGCGACATGGAGCAACCGGGGCCCAAACCACCAACCCTCTCTACCCCTGCGCTATGTCGACCCCGACTTCAGGCTCTAAGTGCATCAGGCTCCTAGTACTTTAGGCACGTAGTACTTCAGGCTTGTAGTATTTGGCTTGTGGTACTCCTTAAAGCTTGAAGGCTCTGTGGGTTTCTTCTATGAACCCTCATTTTAGTTCTTTCCATAGATTTTCAATTGGATTAGGAAATAGTCTGGTCATTGGCTCGGCCATTCTAGCAGCTTTATGTCTTTCTCTGGTTTGGGATAAAGGTCTTATTATCAAATGTCCACCACAGATGGACTTTTCATTTTTTGAAAAGGGTTTTTTCATTTTTTGGGGAGTTGTTCCTGTGCCAATGGAGGGTTTCGGGGCAGAGGATGTTGTATGTGTACAGTCTGTAAAGCCCTCTGAGGCAAATTTGTAATTTGCGATTATGGGCTATACAAAATAAAATGAATTGAATTGAATAGAATAGATGTTTCATCTTCATCATCCTGGTAGATGGCAGCAGATTTCTATCCACCCATTCTTCCCCATTGTAGGAAGTTTGCTGACAACCAGCACCCCACTGTGACGTTTCCACCTCCACTTTTGGTGTGCTGTTATTTTGGCAGAGGTGGAAAGAGTACTGAAAATGTGTACTCCGTATAAGTATTGTTACATTGCTTAAATTGTACTCAATTACAAGTAAAAGTACTAGTGTTAGATTAGCCGTTGAAGTCTTGTAAGCAGATTCACCGCGTTGGTCAAACAAAGTTTGCACTTCATCTGGACGCCGTCTCCTTTTCTCCCTTTGTTAATGAAACATTCCTCCTGTTTCGAGCCGTCGTCCTCCGTCTTTTGTTCATTATTGTCCACGATCACTTTCTCCATTCTTTTTCAAATTCTCAGTCCACTCTTTACTGTGTATTTTACCTCCAGAAACATTTGCTTGCTAAAGCAGCGAGTTGTCCTTTGCTTATATTACGTCTCAGAATAATTAGCGAGGACGCGATCTGACAGCCAATAAGGATTTACATTGGAAAAAAATCTGACGGTTTGAATAATATTTTAAATTGTGGGCGTACTCGATAGCGATTTTTGATTTTAAAAGTATCAAAGTAGATTACATGGTGTAAATTGTACTCAAGTATGAGTAAAATTACACACTTGAAGACAATACTCCTAAAAGTACAAGTACCCAAAAATTCTACTTAATTACAGTAACGTGAGTATTTGTAATTCGTCACTTTCACCTCTGATTTTCGGGGGGTTAGGGTTTTGATGTGCGTTGCCTTTTGACCTCCACACATGTTGTGTACTTTGGCATCCCAACAGTTCCATCTTGCTTCCATCTGACTCCATTCTCCCAGAATATCACAGGCCTGTCTAAATGCTGTGCAGCAAAAGGCGCTTCAACCGGCTTTTTCTTGAGTGATGGCTGTGGCAATGGATCACTTCTACATCATCATGGAGTCCATCATGGAGTCCATCCTCTGCTCCTCCATCAGCGTCTGGTACGCTGCAGCCACAGCCAAGGACAAGGGCAGGCTGCAGCGTGTCCTCCGCTCTGCAGAGAGGCTGATCGGCTGCAATTGGCAGGAGGCTGAGGTCCATCAGGACCAAGACCTCCCGCCACAAAAACAGTTTCTTCCAATTCCGAGTCCGATTCCCCACTGACCCAGACACTACATCCCAGGACATTTGCACAGCAGTCCACAGTAGTCAAACTAAAGACACACCTCTTCAGACTCTACCTCGACTAAAAGACTAACAAATTGTAGCACTTAAATTGTACTTATAACGCCACTTATCTACAGCAAGTTGTAAATTGGCTTATTTGAGGAAATTGCACTTTGTTTCTTGTTCTTCTGAGTTTGTGTCCTTATGGTTGAATGCACTTATTGTACGTCGCTTTGGATAAAAGCGTCAGCTAAACGACATGATGTAATGTAGTCCAACGTACCACATGTCTCAACGTACCTATCTGTTTATATTGTTAATATCTTTACTTTTTACTTTCATTTTATTTGTCTCATAAAACTGCACCAATCACCAGAACAAATTCAATGTAACATACGTGGCAATAAACGGCTTCTGATTCTGGATGTCAGAAGCATCGATCAATAACTAGTTGGTCATCAATCAGACAAACAGAAATGTTCATTTTAAAATGAAATATTTCTAAAATGTGGTGACGATCTCATATCAATGAACCTCCTGAAAGGCTCCAGGTGGCAGCTAACAGCTAGCAGTGCTAACAGCACAATAAATCCTTTGTGATCGGTATTGATCACATACTAGGATCTGAATGTACAAGGAAACTTTCATTCAAAGAGTCACTTAGTCACGTTATTAGAATTTTATTTTGTACTTTCACTCCAGTAAATCAGACCATGTCTCACTTTAAAAGAGTCAAGAAGTAACATATTAAACAAACGGATATGTCTTTGTGTTTGTCTGTCCTCCTGTCCATGGGACATCTAGTAGTTCAGGCCTCAGTAGGAGACTCGTCATCGTCCCCGTAGACGACGCCCTTCAGGTAGACTCGCTTGAACTCCTCAAACACAAAGTCCTCTGATTCACTGCAGACGGACGAGAGAAGGAGCTCTTTAACACCAGGGTGACACATCGGTAATAATCTCAACTGATCAATGATTATTGATCACTGATCTCACCTCTCTTTGGCTAAAGGCACAACGTTCAGATTGTAAAGAAAGAAAAGAGAGATGTTTGTGTTCACATGTAAAAGAAGAAAAAACACATGAATCCTCTACAGGAAATCAAATTAAAACAACAGGAAGAGGAGGAGTTTACCTGTTTCAGGGTTCGGGTTCATCAGTTTGAATGGCAGCTCCAGAGACACCTCACTGTAACACACACACACACACACACACACACACATCTGATGACACGCCGACAGGGAGGAAGAGGGAGGAGGAAGAGGAAGATGAGGAGGAAAAGGAGAGGAGGAGGAGGAGGAAGAGGAAGAGGAGGAAGAGGGGAGGAGGAGGAGGAGGAGGAAGAGGAAGAGAGGAGGAAGAGGAGGAGGAGGAGGAGGGGAGGAGGAGGAGGAGGAAGAGGGAGGAGAGGGAGGAGGAGGAGAGGAGGAAGAGGAGAGGGAGGAAAGGGAGAGGGGAGGAGGAGGAGGAGGAGGGAGGAGAGAGGAGGAGAGGAGGAAGAGGAGGAGAGAGGGGAGGAGGAGGAGGAGGAGGAGGAAGAGGAAGAGAGGAGGAAGAGGGGAGGAGGAGGAGGAGGAAGAGAGGAAGAGAGGAGGAAGAGGAGGAGGAGGAGGAGGAGAGGAGGAAGAGGAGAGGAGGAAGAGGAGAGGAGGAGGAGGTATTTCTCACCTGGATCCCACGGTCCTTTGAACAGCAGCACAGACACAAATTAAGACGTTGCGTTGAGGAGAAATAGTTTATAGTTCAGACTCGTGTGATTTTATCATTTTAATGTTTTAATTATTTCCTTTGTCTTTTAAAGAAGAACGTTTCAAACAATGAGCGGTTCACTCACCCAGAAGCAATCATCTTCACCACCACCTTGTAGGAGACCAGGATCCCCTGCACCTCCTTCAGGACCTCCTGCTTCACGCTGAGGCAGACGGACGGACAAAGGGACAGAAAGACAAAGCAGCCATCATCAAATGTGTGTCTCTCAGTGTCTCTCTGAGTATGTCCCTCAGTGTCCTACATGCTGGATGAAGCCAGGTTTGTGTCTTCGTGTTTGAGGGGTCCGTCCAGAGCGAGTCCTCTTCGCTCCTTGTTGTGGGTCAGCAGAGGAAAGAGAGTGAAGACCTTCTTCAGACTGGTTCCAGGGGGGACGGAGTCCCTGCAGCGCACACACACACACACACAGTGACACACACAGTATACACACAGTATACACACACACACAGTGACACACACAGTATACACACAGTATACACACACACACACACACACACACACACACACACAGTACACACACACACACACACACACACACACACACACACACACACACACACAGTGACACACACACACACAGTACACACACACACACACACACACACACACACACACAGTACACACACACACACACACACACACACACACACACACACACACACACACACAGTAACACACACACAGTATATACACACACACACACACACACAGTAACACACACACACAGTACACACACACACACACACACACAGTACACACACACAAACAGTAACACACACACACACACACACACACAGTAACACACCCTGTCTCTTCTCTCGCGACCGACTTCACGTATTTGTCGTTGGAATAAAGAACGATGTTCGTCACCTGATCCACTAAAAGATGAATAAACACATGAATAAAACACATGAATAAACACAATGTATAACATACACGTTATGAAGTTATATTAAATATATATATAGGTTATTTATCTTGAAATAAAACCTAGAAACAGAAGAATGATGAGAGTTTACGTGACGCTATGTTGGGTGAGCACCTCTAATGTTAGCATAGCTGCAATGTTAGCTTAGCATAGCAAATATTCATCCAGACTCCATTCAGAAAACAAGCATTTTAAAAGAGAGGAGATGGAGAGAGCACTAACAAACATGAATTAAGACTTTCTATGAATCGACATGTAGTTATTTCAGACTCATTTTTATATGTTTATTCCAATTAATTCAGAACAGAATCTGACATTGTGATACATTTCATGTAAACATGAATCCATCACTTCCTCCTCTCTTCTCTTCTCCATTTACTCTTCCTCTCTTATCATCTCGCCCTTCTCTTCCATTCGTCTTCTCCTCACTCACCTGACAGAGTGATGTCTTTGATGCTCCTGCTGGACGAGTTGTTGATTTCTACGTCTACTCTGACAGGCTCGCCGTGGTAGAAGATCTGCAGACAAAGCGGAGGAGAGAGACAGTTAGGTCAGAGGGAAAGAAAGAGACAGACAGGCAGACAGACCGGTAGGCAGACAGACCTCCTTCTCCAGGCTCAGCTTGACTTTCAGAGGTTTCTCACTCATAAGGAACTCAAAGGTTGTTTCTGCCACAGGAACACGGTCGGAGTCTCCTGGACTGAACTGGATCTTACGGATACTGAGACGAACTGAGCTCCTTCAGAACCAGAAGAAAGCTGATGAACAGACTAAATAACAATAGTAATAATGATGACATAGATTCACTCACTGTTTGTCCTTCTCATCCTGGTTGTGACCACAGAAGGCTTTCACTTCAAACTCCACTGCACATTTCTGTCACACAGAAACGCTGCTTCACTACTGAGTTACTGAAGAACGGGGATACTGAGAGCTGAAGAACTGGAGGTATCTAACATACACTGATGAGATCATGTTACCTTTCCCACATCAGAGGGTCCAGGCTGCAGAGCAACAGAACACGGCAGGTGGTCTGGAAACTGAGACAAACACAAACTGGTCTGAACTCAAGTACCGACTAGTGTTATTAGTTATTACGCTATTACGTCGTCATCATCCATGGTTCTGAGTCCGTGACGTGATTGTGACGGTGGAAGGAGACAGCTGGAGGGAGAGTCTTTAAATAATAACAGACACCCCTTAGGAGCTGATTGTTCCATATCTTCTAAAAACTTCAAGAATATTTCAAGTAAATCGTGCATCAGGGGACAAAACTGGGTTATCATGGTACTTTTCAAATTTCTAGGGGGCGCTATAGAGACATTTCTACGACTAGATGTAGCGAGGACCCTAATAAATACCCTCAATTGTAAATCATATTTTTTTACTTTGCGATGGTGACATGACATGTGTCACATTTACACCATTTAAAGTCCTCACAGACTCTCACACTTACCAGGTGACCTCACTTGAGTCCGTGAGGGTTCAGGGTTCAGGGTTAGGGGGGAGATTGGGTCTCACCTCAAAGAAGAAAGGGAAGGCGTCAGGTCCCAGCTTCTGGAGCAGCTTCTTCTGGGTTTTGGTGTGAGTCAGTTTCTCCTTGTCCTGCAGCTCGGGGTAAACCTGCCGGGTCACCAGGAGCAGGTCCCTCTTGAAGGCCACGCCCATCACATCTACATCCTGGCGTCCGTAGCGGAAGGTACACGACAGCATCACGTACACTGGGAACCACAGGACGAACTCAAAGTGAATGCTTTGAGATCAGAATTCTTTGGAGCTTCATGTTTATTAAACACAATGACAAAGGACATTCAAGTATCAACTTGGAAACGCACTAAAAATGATTAAGTCCAGACTTGTTTAAATCCAAACTCATTAAGTGCAGACCCCTTTAATCCAAACCCCTTTAAATCCAGACTCAGATTCAGTACAGACAAGTTTATACATCTCTAAATTATACGACCCCTTTAGATTCAGATCCTTTTTGTGTCCAGACTACTTTATTCAAACTTAATCAGTTGGCAAAGGACAAAATACTCAAACAACTTTTATATTGAACGGATGTATCAGTTATTTTGATATTATGGTTTTGTGCTTGTCTTATTTAAACGCTATTGGTTATTTCAGGGTCTTTACATTATTGCATACTGATGATGAGACAGATATATTGATCTGAATGGTTATGATAATGAATACCTTTCTTTGCTCTGCGTAGCATTGGGTCGATCACGATGACTCCATCTCACAGAAAAACAAAGTTATAACAAAGTTATCAAGAGGAAACTGATGAGGCTACTCATGTGGCAAACTTTATCATAACTACCGAATGTCAGCTTGATCAGAAACTCATCATTAAACTACACATTGTAAATAAAGTTAATCAAATGATCAGATAAAAGTGGTCTTGCAGACCTGAATTAGCTTAGCACAAAGACTTGAGGTAGGGGCCAACTGTAACCCTTCAAAATAAAACAGTTCCTTTCTCACCAACTGGATCCACAAAGTCACCGTGGTCCACAAAGTCTCTTTTGGTCATGTAGACAGAAAGCTGCAGCACAGAGTAAGAGGGTCAGGGCTCTGCTCACGGGTTCAGGGGTAGAAAGGATCGGGGCTCTGCTCACGGGTTCAGGGGTAGAAAGGTTTGGGGCTCTGCTCACGGGTTCAGGGGTAGAAAGGTTTGGGGCTCTGCTCACGGGTTCAGGGGTAGAAAGGTTTGGGGCTCTGCTCACGGGTTCAGGGGTAGAAAGGATCGGGGCTCTGCTCACGGGTTCAGGGTAGAAAAGGAAAGGATCGGGGCTCTGCTTTCACGGGTTCAGGGGTAGAAAGGTTTGGGGCTCTGCTCACGGGTTCAGGGGTAGAAAGGATCGGGGCTCTGCTCACGGGTTCAGGGGTAGAAAGGTTTGGGGCTCTGCTCACGGGTTCAGGGGTAGAAAGGTTTGGGGCTCTGCTCACGGGTTCAGGGGTAGAAAGGATCGGGGCTCTGCTCACGGGTTCACAGGTAATGAGAATCGGTTTCATGAAAATAACTCACCGACTTGTCCCGTGACACTTTCTTGAAGACAACATGTTTGGGACTCATCTTGACCAATAATGTCACAACCTAGAAACAACTCACACATGTCTTAAATTATGACTAAATTAAGTTTAATTAAAGTTTACAGTTACAGAACAGTTTCATTTAAAATCTTTCTAAAGTATCCGTATTATCAAGGTTAAATCAATTGAAATCAAACTGATCTCTTTGATCAACTGAAAGTATTACTAATGATAGATAACTCAACACTTAAATCTTCACTATGACCTTGAAGGTTATTTTACCTTCAGACGAACTGATGTTTGAATCATGAGGATTAATTCCGCAGTGTGTGTGAATAATAATTATTAACAGACGATGAGATTCAAAGGAAAAAAAGAGAAACTTACCTGAGACCAGAAACGTTGTTGATCAGCAGCAGGTTTCTAATAAGTGATCAGACCGATCAGCTGTATTTATAATAATCAACAGGAAACCAGGTCAGCAAGCTGATCATTAATGACTCAACAGGGACATAATCCTTCAGAGGGAGCGAGATAATCTCTAGGTATATGTGTGTATGTATAATATATATATATATACACACATATATACATACATACACATACACACATACACACACACACACACCGGGTAAAATAAATATTGAACACACAATATATGCTTTTACTGCAAATCCTCTCCGCCAGACTGCATGCCTCAGCTGGGATCGAGCAGGCCCAAAAGAGGCGGGTCTAAGAAGCAGTTTAGCCAATCACTGATTAAAGATAAACGAGTGGCATTATAACTTCAGCGATGCAATGACACAGAGAAGAAGTATTGATCGAAAAGGAGCAGGTGGCATGTACCGATGTGTGTTTCGATATGTTCGCTCACTCATACAGCGCGACCCCCAGTGGACTGATTAGGAATAGCAACTACTTTCATAGAAATGCAATTGATGTCTTTCTGTAATTGTCAGACTAGCAAAGGGATCCGGGGGGGCCAGCTGGCCGTACGTTTGACATCCCGGCTTATGCGGTTTCCTGATAAAAGAAAAATGTATCCGCTGACACAAGGCCCTGTTCGTCCTCAGATCATTTTCAGGATAATACACAGATCAGGCTTCTCGGTTCCACCATAGCAACACATCCCAAAACAGGAACCTGCTCCAGAGCAGCTGGATTAGTTCATCACTTCCCACGATTGATTATGAGTCACTTAAAATCAGCCGATACATTTTACCAACACTGCAGCAGTGTCGTGTTAGATTTTCTACAGCCTCTCGGAGGGCTTTACACCAGAAACCCTCACATCGGCACACAAAAAAACTCCCCAAGAAATGAAAAACCCTTCGATGGGGCGAAACAAAGAGGAGAAACGTTTAGAGGGAACGTTGGATAAGATCGCTGAGCTGCCTAGTACAACATTTGATCGACTTAGTTGAACCACGTACGAGGAACAAAGCCCTGAAAAAAACCCAGATTTATAAATGTTCTCGCTTTTGGACGGTTATAACGTAGCTTGTTTTGCTAGAACAAACAAGATCAAATATTAATAACCTGGCAGTGACATAGCTTTGGTTTCATGGTCTACATTGAGATGTAAGAACTATTTGAAGAGCTGCTTTGCAAACAGGATTTTGCTGTTAAAAGGCACCTTAAAGAGTTTGCATAAGAACAAGTTTGCAATACACTACTTTTGAATTCATTATAACATTTTGAACAAGACAAATCATTTAATTGCACGTATATGTATCTTGTATAAATATAGCACAAAAGGTAAGGGTATTGTTTGGGAGATTTCTTCGTGGCAATAAATGCCTGTTATTTCCCTTTTAATGGCGCCATATTACCAGCCTGGCCCCTCCTCCTCATGCTGATCAATGTGGGGGAGGTCGGGCTGCTGGAAGGCCATCCGTCCTCTCCACAGTCCCATACTAGAGATACGGGATGGCCACTGATGCAGGATCTCATCTGGACTAGGTCTGCAATGAGGTGCCTCCAATGATCATGAGCCTCCACCCGAAGATATTTCTGCATTGGGCAAACAATCAGCAGCACACCTTTCCCTTTCTCCACACTTTAAGCTGCTCCACATGTGAAGAGCAATCTTCCTGTCAGCCTGGTGGGACAAACCACCTTCACTTCAACTGCTGGCTGCTCACAAATATGGCACCATTTAAAAAAGGAAATAAACTGGCTTTAACAGAAAGGGATTTATTGCTAAGAAGCATTGTTTCAACAAAGAAATAATCAGTCAAACACACATTTCCTTCCTTTCTTTGCCATGTTTATATCCTATAGCTCAACCTTATATGAAGATAATCAATGACTAATACGATTCATTATCCTTGTTGGGATTCAGATATGACGTCTCATCAGCTGAGCCGATAAACTGCTGAGTGACACACACACACGATAATCAGGCTATTACGAGACTTTATTCTCAGACTTTAGCCCAATGGACACATTTGTTTATCTTCAATAAAGACTTTGAACATGTTGGTTTGATTTAAACCATCGGAACCATTGAAGGGTCCCAGAAGAAAAAGAGTAAACACCAGATTCCACCTGCGTTTACCGAGTAGTCCACATGAAGAAAGGACAAGTCCTATTGGTCAGAGTTCAACAAGAAGAGGAGCTCCATCATCATCATCTCCATCAGGTCAAAGAGCAGCTACATCAGACCTCTTGCTACTCCATCAGGTCACATGTCAGACCACAGGATGGCCTTGCTGCCTTTCTCCACGCTGGCCACGAATGCTCCGGAGGGCGACCAGGACACCGAGTTAATGGCAGAGCTGTAGAAAACAAGCGCTCCCAGAGTCACAATAAAACTCCTGCAGTAATAATTATACATAACTGTCGTTCATTCTGGTTCTTACTTGTGGTTCCGGTCCAGAGTTCGGTCCACTTTCCCTGTGAGGACATTCCAGATGTACAAAGCTCCATCAGCTGATCCTCCAGCCACGTAGCTGCCGTCGGGACTGTCAACAACAACAACAACAACATCACAGAAAACGTTCAGCATGACTCAACTTCTTAATGATTAACCGATTTAAACTTAGTCTGTTTTTTGTGAAACACCTGCACAAGAAGTGGAAAGTTGCATTAACAGGGATCAGATTAATTAATGCAATGTTTGTTCTATTAATGTTTAACTCTTCAACAAAACGGTTGACTCACCTGAAGGTGACTCTCGTCCAATCAGCTCCACACTTGAAGCCTTGCGCACTAAGACACACACACACATTAACGAGGATCACTGGTGGGTCGGGCCTCCCCACTGTGCGCTCTGTCACACTCACCTGAGCGTCTGCCGCACAGCGTTGGTGCGCAGGTCAATGATCTTCACCAGGTCGTCTCTGGAGCAGGTGAGCAGCTCTGTGCGGTCGTGGTTCAGGTCCAGAGACGTGACTCTCCCAAACAGCTCCAGCTCCTGGACGATGCTCTCTGCTCTAAAATATGAACACCTGTTTATAGCAACAGGTAACGAGCAAGAAATCGCAAAACATTAATAACGCACCTGATGTCCCAGAACCGAACCTTCTTATCAAAGTGTCCGCTCATGACACACTGCTCCGTGCAAACAATGTCGTTACAGCTGGAACCAGCAAACACCGTCTTCATACCTGTACAGGTGAGGCGGCAGGTAATGACTCTGCAGAGAAATAGAATCTAATAGAAACACATGTCCACGGTTGCTATGGTGACCTGTAGAAACGTACAGACTTTGCTGCGGAGGTCCCAGAGCTTCAGCGTGCGGTCGTAGCTCCCGGAGACGATGCGAGCGTTGTCCAATAGGAAGCGAGCTGCCAGCACCTTCCCACTGTGGCCCGTCAAGGTGTGCTGGAAACACACAAGTTCTAATGGATCAACAGGAAACTGAACCTCACACATCAAACCAGCTCTCAAGGTCTCAGGAGAAGAGTGAGATCAGCACTCAGGCCCCACCTCCTCAGCCTCATACTCCACTCGGATTGGTTTTGTGGGATGTCAGTCACACAGAGTCTGTAGGGTCTCTGCACACACTCACACTGTGACGTCATATCCTGTGTCTGTCAGCAGCTTCCCAGAACACCACTGCAACACTAGAGCATGATGGGAGCACAGAGGGGCTGCTGGGAGCCAAAATGGCTGACGAGGGGGATCTGAGATTCAGACCTTTTACATGACATCATCGACCACAATACAAATATTCAGAGAGCGAGAACTGAGAAGACTCACTCGGAGTCTGTAGTCGTCTACGGTCCAGATCCGACTCGCAAAGTCATTGGAGGCCGCCAGCAGATAGGAGCCCTAAAAACAGGACATGTATGACATCATCATCACTAAATGAGCAGTTAGGAGTCATCATCTATTGAGTGTAACAAGTGACGGATGAATTACAGCGCTGTCAAACTCGATGCTGGTGATTCCAGCGTTGCTGCCGGTCAGAGCGCCTTTAGGCTCACAGCGACCTGCAGTCAGGAGATACAAGAGGAGACCTAAATACAGGTGATGGGTTACCAGGGTAACTGGTAACCCATCTGTAGGGCTGCCAAGATTGACTTGTTGTGCGATGTTGGTTTAACCCGGCGCTTCGCTGCAGGGAGAGACGCGGCGTCTCGGTGCCGCTAACAATCGGCCTTATGTCATGCAATAAACTGCAAATTATATATTTTTTTAATCATACATGTGATTTTCTGGACTTTTGTTTTAGATTCCGTCACTCACAGTTGAAGAGTACCGATGATACAAGTGACACTTTGTAAGCGGGAAAACCTACAAAATCGGTTCCCCACTGTATAATATATGGCAGCACAAAATGATCGTGCTAATTTTCATATAATAAGTCAATATATTGATTACGGCAACAGGCCTACCCATCTGACGAACAAACCCACCACGGGGAAACAGGTCTCTCTCGCCCTAAAGAGACCGGATGACTCACCTGCAACGACTTCCCACAGCTTCACCCTGCGGTCCATCCCTCCTGTTGCTAGGAGACGAGATCCGGGGCTGAACCTCACTGCGTTGACCTCGCCGTCATGCGCCTCCTGCACGCACACATTACCGCACAAATTAACTAAACACACACACACACTCTGAAGTAATGAAAACATGTTTCTTTCCAGGTTTTGGTCTCAGGTTGAAAACTAGAGATCATCTCCCTCCTTCTCCTCAGCCTCACACTCCACTCTGATTGGTTCTGTGGGATGTCAGTCACATGGAGCCTGTAGGGTCTTTGTACAGACTCCCACTGTGATGTCACATCCTGTCTGTCAGCAGCCCCTGGGACCACCACAGCACCACTAGAGCGTGATGGGTGCACAGAGGGGCTGCTGGGAGCCAGAGGGCAGCAGGAGAAGATTTGGGGTAATCAGACCTTTTACTGCTCATCATTGACCTCTGGTAACACCATCCTTATGTTATCAAACCATCAGGTGGGACTCCACTGGTTACTTACGAACACGTGGAGAGCGGTTGAAGGGACTCGGACCTCAGCACACACGCCAGAGGGGGCGTCAGTGTTCTCAGGCGAGGAGCTGAAGGAGTTAGCAGGTCGACGCCTGAGGAGGAGATCATCACAAACCAGTCAGACCAGTCCATCAACAACCAGTTACAAACCAGTCCACCGTACGGACACCAATCCACTATCAGTCAGTGTTTCCCCTACCATGATATAGGGGTGGGTGGGGAGGGCGCCCCCGCGCCCACAAAGAAAGTCCCAAAGCGCACGGCGGAGTTCTACCCCGATGGGCTCACTCCCACCAGAGGACAGAGAGACGCATGGAAAGATGAAAATGGTGTCCAGCCGCACCCGGACACCCCCGGTTATTCCCGTCCACACTTTCATCCTGAGAAGCAATGTTCTTATAGCAGTTTTTAACCTAAACAACCGGTCGTTACGGCGGCGGTCATGTGTCAGGGTGGAAACACAGGTAAGGTCACCTGAGGGTCATAAGTGATTGTTTTGGTTGCAGCTTAAACTGAATGTAAACAGACTTCAGCGTTAACTAACCGTCTAACGCAGGGCGAGGGCAGCCCGAGGGGGACACTCCCCCAATGGTAGGAGAAACACTATAGATACAATTGTGGACTCCACATGTCTTTCTATAAACGAAGATTACATATTAAGGTTATGGCAAAAATAATCACGTCCTTACAATCTTCACCGTGTGAATACCAACATAAAATCAAAGGACACGCCCCCCCCCACTCAGACAGTGTTCAAGTCCGTGATATAAACTTTGAGGGTACAACGTAATTAGTTATATTACATAACAAAAACAAACCAGCAGGAGGCTAATAAATAATATAAATGACTTAAGAAGCCAGCGGTCAATCAAGGAGCCAAAAGTGTACAGACACACACACACACACACTCCTTCACCTGGAGAGTGGGGGGGCGAGTCCAGGCTTGACACACTCAGACTCGCTGCAGATAGACAGACAGACAGACGGTGAATCACAACAGCTCATTGGTCCAGACTTTGGACCAATGAGCTCTCAGCTACGTACCCAAAGATGTTGGAGATGGAGTCCAGCAGACCAGCAGGAGGAGGCTGGGAACTCTTCTTACTGCAGGGACATGACAGGCGGTCAGCTAGAGGAACATCTCACAATATCTGAATATCATCATCATGTTGGGTTTATGAAACATGAACATTATGTAGCTGTAAAAACAAGGCTCATTGTGTCACTTCTTAGATAATTCTGTGTGTGTGGTTTAAACTTTGGTAGTTCTAGATGTATTGGGGGAAGCAGTCCTGCTGGCCGTGTGGGCCACGCCAACCTGTCCCAGGCCTCCCGGTTGAGCCATGGGGTCCTGGTGTTCATGAAGGAGGAGCTCTTGCTGGCAGGGTGTGCTTGCTCCGCCCCCATTCGACCCGGTGCTGGAGCGAGAGTCCTCCGGCTTGTGGGACTGGGCTGCAAGAGCGAGAAGCTGAAGCATGTCCACTCCTTCAGGAGACCGGTGTCCATACCCCTCAGACGCTAAAGATGTTCTTCAGGGTGAAGCGATGCAGGAACAGGTGGTTTCAGCTTTAGGGGAGAGCACAAGCAGGCCGTTTGTCCTCACAAGCCCATCGAGGGCGCCACGTACCGGCAAAGGAGCTCGCAAACACCAAAGCTTGGGTGGATGGCAGCTGGCAGGGTGTGCTTGCCTGAGACCAGGAGAGAGGAGGCTCCCAAAGTGCAGGTAGGTGCTCAAGACTGGGAGCTACTTTGGCAGCAAGAGGAGAGGAGGAAGCAGGAAGCAAAGACCGTATCAGGGGAAGTGGAGAGAGGAGGAAGCAAAGACCGTATCAGGGGAAGTGGAGAGAGGAGGAAGCAAAGACCGTATCAGGGGAAGTGGAGAGAGGAGGAAGCAAAGACCGTATCAGGGGAAGTGGAGAGAGGAGGAAGCAAAGACCGTATCAGGGAAGTGGGAGAGGAGGAAGCAAAGACCGTATCAGGGAAGTGGAGAGAGGAGGAAGCAAAGACCGTATCAGGGAAGTGGAGAGAGGAGGAAGCAAAGGGTATCAGGGAAGTGGAGAGAGGAGGAAGCAAAGACCGTATCAGGGAAGTGGAGAGAGGAGGAAGGAAAAGAGACAGGGAAGTGGAGAGAGGAGGAAGCAGGAACTGAAGACAGTATCAGTGGAAGTGGAGAGAGGAGGAAGCAAAGACCGTATCAGTGGAAGTGGAGAGAGGAGGAAGCAAAGACCGTATCAGGGGAAGTGGAGAGAGGAGGAAGCAAAGACCGTATCAGTGGAAGTGGAGAGAGGAGGAAGCAAAAGACGTATCAGTGGAAGTGAGAGAGAGGAGGAAGCAAAGACCGTATCAGTGGAAGTGGAGAGAGGGAGGGAGAGTATCAGTGGAAGTGGAGAGAGGAGGAAGCAAAGACCGTATCAGGGGAAGTGGAGAGAGGAGGAAGCAGGAACTGAAGACAGTATCAGGGGAAGTGGAGAGAGGAGGAAGCAAAGACCGTATCAGGGGAAGTGGAGAGAGGAGGAAGCAGGAAGCAAAGACAGTATCAGTGGAAGTGGAGAGAGGAGGAAGCAAAGACCGTATCAGGGGAAGTGGAGAGAGGAGGAAGCAAAGACCGTATCAGGGGAAGTGGAGAGAGGAGGAAGCAGGAACTGAAGACCGTATCAGGGGAAGTGGAGAGAGGAGGAAGCAGGAACTGAAGACCGTATCAGGGGAAGTGGAGAGAGGAGGAAGCAAAGACCGTATCAGGGGAAGTGGAGAGAGGAGGAAGCAGGAACTGAAGACAGTATCAGGGGAAGTGGAGGCGAGCACAGGGGCCACAGCTGATGTACAGGTGAGTGGGGGGCACTTTCGCTCCTTGTTTTCTCCGTTACAGTTTTCCTGTTGCAGTCTATGCCGCTGCTCCTTTTCTTCCCCGCGGTGGGGGTTGTTTCTCTAAACGCTGATGGTGGGAGGGGTCAAGAGCCGATGGCGGTCACCGCTCAACCAATCAGACAGAACCACTTGGTCATCGTGTTGCTGCCAGAGACGGATCGTGGGCGGATTGAGGTTAGGCTGGTGGAGCTGAACGATATGCTGCAGACATCATTGAAGACTTCTGGAGTTGTGTGGGAGCTGATCTGTGGGAGGAGCTTATAGGCATCATGCGGCCCTGTCTCTGGCGCACACACATCTCCCTCCCCCTGGCAGTGGCAAGGCTGAAGTGTGGAGGACTCGCTTTAGATCACAGTCTCAAAACCAGTGGCAGTCCATCCTGGTCTTACCTTGGAGTCCTGCTGAGGGGTCTCTTGGGAGACGTCTCTCCTCCCCCCTTCCCGCCGTCCTCTGACAGAACCTCTATGTCGTCGTCCCTTGGGAGAAAACAGAGCGGGTGATGACGTCACAGAGCGGGTGATGACATCACAGAGCGGGTGATGACATCACAGAGCGGGTGATGAGGTACTGACTGCTCGATAGGAAGTGGCTCCTTTGCTGCGTCGGCCAGTTCCTTCTGCAGTTTAGCTTGTCTGCGCCTGTGAGAACAGTCAGGGGGGTCAATCACAAGCCCATCACAGCCCCCCCCTCGCCACACACACCTGGGCGGGCTCACCTGTTGTCCTTCTCGTTCTCTGCGTTCAGCTTGTTGGCCTCCTGAGCCTTCTCAGCCATCCAGCGGGACACCAGCTCCTGGTTGTCTTCGCTGGTCTTCCTCAGCTTCTCCTCCAGAGCAGAGAAGGTGATCTGCAGAGCGTCGTACTCGTCTTTCAGAGTCTGGTTGGCCCGCTCCAGGTCCTGGAGGAGACCAGGAGATCTTCAGAGTACACCTCCACTATAGATTCTCTTCTTCAGGTATTAGTGTAACACAGAGACGCTGCTATAAAATTAAAAAAAAAAAAAATCCCTTTTGTATTAAAGACTAACAGGGGTTTAACGATTCATCCACTGAATCGATTAATCGATTTATATTCCTGCGATCCAAATGAATCGATCTGTGCTCTGCAAATCGGCATTCCGGACGACATCTATCGATTACAAATCGATTGAAATGGTACATAATCGATTTGTATCGATACTTGGAAACTGCACATTGGATTTAAGCACAAACGGTATGGATGTGCACTTTGGACACGTTAAACGTGACTGGATTCAGTCTGCCTGTCTGTGACGTCATCAGTACGCAGCGGCAGCACAACAACAACACACAGCGTGGAGGAGACGACTGCGAGCGAGACATTTACAAACCAACTTATCGATCCAGTGGAAACATTTTGGCTTTTGCAAACACGGAGGTGTTCTAAATAAGTCGCTCGCTGTTTGTAGAATATGTAGAAGACAAATAAAAACCAGGGAAACACGACGAATCTTTCCGGCCGTCTACTAAGGCGCCGCGGGACTAAACAACGGCGACAGTCAGGACCTCCAGCAGCGTCACCGCTGCAGCAGCGTCACCTTCTATCCTTTGCGGCCCAGCACATCCCAGCATGCAGTGTGGGCCGAGGAGAATTTCAACGCTAAGTAATAGAATTCGCTCAAATATCTACGATAGAAATGTTATAATATATATAACATCATATCTTAGTTTATGAAATCACTTGCGTGACATCGGTAACTGATGTCGTGTTTTTAAATTCACATAAGACTTTAGAGCAAACTGCTCTTAGTTGCCCCTTACAGTCCCTGATCCCCCCCCTGGGTCCATGAAGCGTTAACGGCTCACCCGCCCGTAGTCATTAGTGAAAAGTCACTTTAATGACTTTCACACTTTTATTTTATATACAGTTTATACTTCATATTATGAACAGAAATGGATCGGTGAGCTCAGGTAGACCAGTTATGAACCTGAAATATCACAAGTCAGTGATACAGAAAAAACAACCTGCTTTGCTCCTTTGGTTTTGTTGTGTGATTATAAATGAACTTTACATTTAGTTGTGTTTTATGGAGCAGGAGGAAGCATCAAGCTGAAGGAGAACGATGTGTGTGGTGACATTAAGCTGCTGTAGCGTGGACATAGTCTATTATATTTTACAGTTTAAATAGTTCGTACCTATGCAAGAAAAAAGAAATGTCCCTGCATACAAGTTAATAAATGTGTTTTCTGTTGTGATTTTTATTGACAACATAAATGGAATTTCCTCTGCCTTAAGATTGCAATATTACTTTAAGATGAAAGTAATTATAAATTAGTAAAGTATTATACATTAACTGATGACGAGAAGCGTATCTTCCTAAATGAAATAAGATTTTTTTATGTCCTTTATACATTTTGGGGTTTTAAGGCTTTTATTGTTAAGATCAGCAGGTTGCTAGGCAACAGGAGCAGCGGAAGTAAAGCTGATGACGCAAGCAGGAAGTCCCTCCGTAGGACAGACCGCTCGGGTCAGCCTGCCCCTACACAGCCCAGGTCTACGAAGGCTGCAGGCTACTGGGATGCCGCTTCGTAGCTGTGTCTCAAAGTCGCTGGGCTGCAGCAAGAGAGGATTGTGGGTAATCCGACCATTTACTGCTCATTGATTTTCATCACAAAGTCAACTCCAAAGTCTGGCCTATATGTAGTTTTACTGTGCCACTAGAAAGTGTTGTATTATTTAATATTAATAAACATAACCCAATAAAGGAGACATGAGTTTGAGGGATGAATAGAGTTCAGTTCAACTCAATGTGATGTGTGTGGGTCACCGATTGTAACAGGAAGCCGGATCGTATCTTCATTTAAAAGGACATCACTGAGTGACGTCACTTTATAAAGCGCTGCAGATACACTAATCCAGAAGGACGACTAACAGACACCTATGAAATCCACCTGGGGATCTGAGACAAAAGAGTCAATTGGTAAACCAGCCAAACCTTAATAGGAACTAAGGGGTCTAATCCAATGAGACGAGTCATTCCGTGTTCATGGTGACGAAATCATGTCGTTCCTTTGCCAAAGGACACAAGAGTTATGGTCATAAGGAGGTCTCTGGCACAGGTGAGAGGTTACCTGAAGGTAGCCCCTCAGCTCCCGACAGTCTCCCTCCAGGCTGCTGACTTGCTGCTGGTACTCAGACATCCTGGTGAGGAAATCAGACATGAGGTCATGTGCTTGTGCGATGCTAAATGCTGGTGTGTGTGTGTGTGTGCGCTCACTTGGCCTCGTTGCTCTGGATCTCTTTGTCTTTCTGCTGAATCTGATTGTTCAATTCGATCACATTCTGAGCCAGCTGCAGGACAAATAGACAACGTGTATCCAGAACTTTTATTGACCCAGAGACTATTTGACCGCCTCCGTTGTTGAACCAGTTCTGTAAACTAACGACGTATTTCTATCATAGTAAATAAATCAAACCTTCTTTAATCAGCCATGAGATTACATCACCAGTGGGACTCACCTCTCCTCGTTTCTTGTGCAGCTCCGTCAGCTCCTCCTGGTGTTTGATTCTCATCTGAGACATCTCCTGCTGCAGGACCTCACCACGGCTAGGGTCTGTCCCCAAGCTGAGGGGTAGCACACGGACACGTCAGAGGTGGGTGTGGGGGGGGGTCAAAGGTCACAAAAAAGGTGGATAGGAAGTCAAGGACTCACCTAGAGTCATGTCCTCTCTGGATGTCGTATTTGTCCGGTTGGTATCTTTCTGATAAAACCGTCTGCAGGTCAGACTTCTCCAGCAGACGGTTATCTAAAGACAATAAGAGACATGTCATCATTACATTGAGTTGAATCTGCACTGAGACAGTGAGTGAGAGCGACAGGAGGTGAGACTCACACTGGAGGACAATCTCCTCAAAGCTCTGCCTCTGAACTCGGTCTCTGGCCTTCAGCTGATCTAAGATGTGTCTCTTCCAACACTCAGCACGCCGCTCCGCCATGACACCCTGAGGGGTAAGGAACACTCTGTTAGGAACTCTGCTGGGTCGTATTACAGAGTGTAATACTTTAAAGTAGGTTTATTTTAATTTACTAATCAACTAATTCCGGTCTTAAATTAAGTATCCTATGTGTCTCCACAGATACTTGATGGCAGACAGACAACATGTTTACACACGAGTGTCTCTCTCAAGCTTCCTACTGTGTGGCGTTCAAGACCAGTCGGATCTCTGGAATAGTTTGTGTAATAGAAATGAGTCATTTTAATAATAACGTTATTAATAAATCTATTCAAACTATCTGCATTTAATATTATTACAATGTAGTAAAAACCTGCATGGAAAGTGGTCTGAATATGCCGCCATGTTTTCTGGTAAATGTTTAATCCAACGGGCAGAAAGTGTGCAACGTGTAAACAAACATGACGTCAGGTTGTGGTTCGTTGTCTTTACGTCGAACCGCTGCACGTTCAACTTGTCCTTTTTTCGGGACGCAGCATAATTCACAATACAGAGTTACATCCGATGATTCACCCGTAAGGCAGTGACAAACAGAATGAATAGATATCATCACATGTTTAGTTGCTGGTAGCTTCTATGTTAGCATGTTGCTAAATTGAACAATAACACGGCAAAGCTAACCAGCTTACATGCTACAGCGCCATAATGTCTCGGATAATGTAACCCATCTGAAGGATACATATGCCTGCTCCAAACCGAGTCACTAACCCGGTAACGTTGAGGTGTTGCTGGTCCCCGTGACTCGACATGTTAGCATGCTAGGTTAGCAACCACCTGAGCGTTTAACGGATATTATAACGTACACATCTACCTTTGGCTCCTCTTCTCCGGAAACCTCGGCAGCGCCTCACAGTGTTTTGTGTTACACGGTCCGCGTCCTCTTCTTAACCGACATCAGCTTCTTCAGCTGCCTCCATCCAGATCCGCGCCATTTTGGCTCCTTGGCGTTCTTCCTGGATCGTCGCATGAGTATGACGTCGCATTTAAATATGAGCTGAATAAAGGCCAGGGCTAGATTCAGATTTTCAAAAAAATCCCTACTAACGTATTTTTCTAGCCATTATTCCTTGACCTCTGTGGAAAACGTCCCGGGGTCAATTGGATCCGACCATATGGATCCGACATCCACTTTCACTAAATCCTAGTTTATGCTTCTGCGTTTTCAGAGCGACGCAAGACCCCCTGCGTGTCTTTTCACACCTCCTTGCGTGTGTCCACCCATTTCTAGGCTTGCGTCGAAAGCCTCCCGCAGCGCACCAGGCTGTGATTGGTCCGCTAACTACGTCCTTTACGGAGTCTCACATTCCCGTTTTCATAACCCGATACCGCCATTATTAAAATAAAGAATGTTTACGAGAGAACGCATCAGATTGAAGAGCTTTTGTGTGAAGAATTGCGTAAATATGATCACGTGTACAAGCCGTCATTGGCGGACTATGAGGACGCCGGATGGCCTCTGATTCATGGAGGGAGATCTCCACAAACGAGGGGAACAAAGTTGTGGAGGAAAATACGGGACAAATGTGTCCTTGATGAAAAGCAGCAGTGTGGATGCACGGGGCAATAAAGTCTATGATCAATAAATAAAGCAACCAGCGACTTCCACACACAAAGACGTGACTCTCCAGGTCAGTCTTTTTCAACCAGTGTGCTGTGAAAAATCATTTTTTACATACTGTCAACTTGTGTGTTTGTGCGTGTGTGTCGTCGCGCTGTTGGTGGTATGAAGGCTCAATACTCAGCCGCAGCGTCATTAAAGGGCAGATTTGCTGAGGTGACAATTTAAAAAAGTGAGATTTAAAGGCCGCCGCGTGTTTCTGCGTCTTTACGCGTCGACGCGCTGGTTTCACTTCCTGGTTGTAAAGTCTCGCGTGTGTTGCAGAGCGATTCACCTCCAGAACAACAGGTGGAGTCACGTGTTTTGTTGAAGACGACCTGGAGAGTCACGTCTATTTATTTATTGATCATAGACGTTATTGCCCCGTGCATCCACACTGCTGCTTTTCATCAAGGACACATTTGTCCCGTATTTTCCTCCACGACTTTGTTCCTCTCGACCGGCAAACCGGCGTCTGCGGCGACCTCCCCCCGTGAATCCAACCCGCTTCTAAACCTTGAATAAGCGCCACGAGGGTCTTGCGTGTGCGTCGCTCTGAAAACGCAGAAGCATAAACTAGGCTTAAGTCCGCTGGAGTTAAATCAAGAATAGAATTTAAAGTTCTCCTCCCCTACAAGGCAGCGTCTTATCTTAAGAGCTTGTAACACCGTATTGTCCTACAAGGCAGCTGCGCTCCATAGATGCTGGTTACTTGTTGTTCCTAAAGTCTTAATAATCCAAATAACAATAATAATCTTAATATTTTGTTATGTGATACTCCATTGTGTTTATTGTATCTACATGTCAAAATAGCCTGATTTATTTGTACACATTAGCACATATATGCTAACTGTATGATCACTTAATGTTTCAATGTGTGTCAGTATGAACAATATACACATAAAGTAGTAAAGTTTTATTGAGATAGAGTACAGAGTTGAGACCTTTAGCTCAAATACATAATGGCAGAAAGATTAAACATTACATCTCTCAGAATCATTGATAAATGACAACAAATGGATTGTTTTGTTTTGAGGTAAAAAATAAACGTTATAAAAAAACCAACAACAATATTCACTTGGTCATCAAACTGATTTATGAATAAAATTAGTCAATTGATTCCAGAATTATGATTCATTACTGCCGTATCAAAGATCCAATTTAATAATGAACTATTCACTGATGATGTCGACTGAACATTATTAATTCGATTCAGCATTGATATGAAACTGATATTTGCATGTACCAGGAGTCCCAACGTTTAACACATTAAAGTCATCTGTAATAATCAATGAATTCATTTTCCATGAAAAAAAAGAAAGACCTGCGTGAGCTTCAGGGTCAGCTGATGAGTTACCACCACGTTGCATCATGGGACATGCAGTCTTCAGTAATGTCATGGCTTACACCAGCAACATTTTTGACTAATTTAACTAATTAAAAACAAATTCTTGATTACTTATTTATTTGATTAACCCATAAAATATAAAAAGTCACCAGAATCACAGTCATAAGTTCATTATACTGATTTAGAACAGAGTACAAAGTAATTCATGATTACTAAAAGGACAACTCAAGTTACTTCAAAATGAAAGTTTAATATAATTTCAATCACTATTTAATTCTCTGCTTCCTACCTTAGAATTGAATAAACTTTCAAGCTACAGAAGTAAAGTTTAAAAAAAGGAAACCAGCTGATAAACAGTTCTGTGTGGGTCAGATCACAGGAGTATGCAATGTGCAGGTTATTGATGCAGAACCTCTCAGAACAGGTTCTATTTGGGGCTCTCTGGGACGGATGGAGACTCCAGAGAGGACTGATCATCTGCTTCTGGGAGCAGCTCCTCCTTATCACTGCCGGGAGGGTCACATATCACCATTACAGCAATCAATACCTCCATTAAATCAGTCATTACTTCAATCAATCATACATACATCAATTATTACCTCAATCCACCAATAAATTACCACATCTATTATCACCTTGATCAATCATTACATGGATGACCTCCACCCATGACTCAATCAATAAATCCTAATACAACCATTCATATCACCTCTCCCCCTCAGTCAAAGGAACCCTTTAAGAGACTTTTTGTTCCACATCACAAATGTATGAAGAGAATGTGTTATTAGAAAAATAATTATTAATAATAATCAATAATACCTGATGGAAGATGGTTGTCGAGTCAGACGGTGACGTCTCATTGTTATGACGACGAGCGTAACCAGCATCAGAGCAGAGACGGTTGCTAGGGTGACAAAAAGGAAGACACCTGGAGCAGATGTCAGAGGGGTCAATATCGGGGGGATATCATGATGTCATCATAGTACACAATACACAGTACTCAGATTTCATTATAGTACCAGGCCATCATCTTAGTACTCGGGAATTGTCAAAGTACTCATCACAATAGTCAAGATTCCTAGTTAGGGGGGCCATTCGTCTGGCTTTTAAATGCCCCGTCGTTCGACACTCGTTTGTCCTCCTTTTGAGAAAATAACTAAAAAGGTCTGCCTTTTGACACATTACCTCGTTAGTTTAATACGTATTGGCTAAAAATGTGTGTCAAAATAAGTAATGTCATTGGTTACATTTTCGTGTAGTTTTTTTTTTTTTTTTTTTTTTTTTACTGAACGGTCGGTAATATCTTCCCCCCCAGTCAACAAATGACTCGAAGAAAGATTCGTTCATTCATCTTACCACCCCCCCCATCACTAGTGTCCTGCTTTTTGACGTGAAGGACATGGCCACCCTATCTATTCCCAGTACTTGGATTTCTGAACAAAAGACAATACTCTGCAGAGTAAAAACTAACCTGCAGTCCAACGGTCACGAACTCTTCCGCGTTGGTCAAAGGAACCTTGATGTAGAACACACATTATTATATAAAAAGAGGATATGATATTTTACACACACACACACACACACACACACACACACACACACACACACACACACACACACACACACACACACACACACACACACACACACACACACACAGTGGGGAGATGTAGGAGTCTGTCACTTGTATCATAGGTACTCTTCAACTGTGAGTGACAGAATCTAAAACAAAAATCCAGAAAATCACATTGCATGAATTTATAAAAAATATTTTGCAGTTTATTGCATGAAATAAGTATTTGATACATCAGAAAAGCCAAACTTAATATTTGGTGCAGAAACCTTTTTTTGCAATTACAGGCATCATACGTTTCCTGTAGTTCTTGACCAGGTTTGCACACAGTGCAGCAGGTATTTTGGCCCACTCCTCCATACAGACCTCCTTCAGGTTTTGGGGTCGTCGCTGGGCAACACATACTTTCAGCTCCCTCCAAAGATTTCCTATTGGGTTCAGGTCTGGAGACGGGCGAGGCCACTCCAGGACCATGAGATGCTTCTTACGGAGCCACTCCTTAGTTGCCCCGGCTGTGTGTTTCGGGTCGTTGTCGTGCTGAAAGACCCAGCCACGACCCATCTTCAATGCTCTTACTGAGGGAAGGAGGTGGTTGGCCAAGATCTTGCGACGTATGGCCCCATCCATCCTCCCCCCAATACGTGCAGTCGGCCGGTCCCCTTTGCAGAAAAGCATCCCCAAAGAAGGAGGTTTCTTCACGCTTCACGGTTGGGATGGTGTTCTTGGAATTGTACTCATCCTTCTTCTTCCTCCAAACACCACGACTGGAGTTTAGACCAAAAAGCTCTATTTTGTCTCATCAGACCACATGACCTTCTCCCATACCTCCTCCTGCAGGATTTTAATCCATGAGGCGTAGTGTGTTACTAATGGTTTTCTTTGAGACTGTGGTCCCAGTGTAGTTCTGGGCTGATCCCTCACCTTCCTCACGATCATTGATGCCCCACGAGGTGAAATCTTGCATGGAGCCCCAGGCTGAGGACTATCTTTAACTTCTTCCATTTTCTAATAATTACACCAACAGTTGTTGGCTTCTCACCAAGCTGCTTGCCTGTTGTCCTGTAGCCCATCCCAGCTTTGTGCAGGTCTACAATTTGATCCCGTATGTCCTTACACAGCTCTGTTTCATTGAGTGTGTGGACAGGTGTCTTTTGTGTGGACAGGTGTCTTTTATACAGGTAACGTGTCCAAACAGGCGCAGTTAATACAGGTAATGAGTGGAGAACAGGAGGGCTTCCTAAAAACAAACTAACACGTCTATGAGAGCTGGAATTCTTACTGGTTCGTAGGTGATCAAATACTGCAAAATACATATTTTTTAAATCACACAATGTGTTTTTCAGGATTTGCTATAGATTCCGTGACTCACAGTTGAAGAGTACCTATGATAGAAATTACAGACTCCTACATGCTTTGTGAGTGGGAAAACCTGCAAAATCGGCAGATATCAAACTTTTTTTTTTACAATCAGCTTTTGAAATAATGTTTTGGTGCCAAACAAAACTGCTGAAAAGGATTCTTACGTTCACAGCTCGGTAAAGCCCACTGAGCCAGTTTTTCCAAAGACAAAGGTCTTGTTGCCTTGTCATATGACAGATGCACCCAATCCTAGATTACAGCCTCACCAGTGATCAATAATTGATCAATCGATTAGTGGGTGTGTGTATAAAAAGAACCCCAGCACACCAGACCGCCACAGCAACATGCCTGAGAGTCACCCTGAGACCAAAGCGTTGGTTATCACGAGGCTGAAGACCAGATCCACTGCTGAGGTGGCTGACACCTTCAATGTGTCTCAGCGTCAGGTACAAAGAATATGAAAAGAGACTGGAGATGTTTTTGACAAGGCCAGTTCCGGCAGACCCCGCAAGACAAGAAAATCCAAGGCCAGCCCCTTTTCCACTGTAGCAGAGCTCCACCAGACCTGGCCACCTCAAGTCCCCGTGGCCCCGGGTCAGTGTGTAGAATTCTGTCTCGAAATGGCCTCCATGGTCGAATCAGTGCCCAGAAACCAGCACTAAACAAAAAGGCAATTTAAAAAAACGTGTGGCATTTGCCAAGGCCCACAGCCTGCTAGAAGGATGGATGCTGGAAAAGTGGATTCGCAGATATTGCAGGAGACCTACTGGAGCCCGCATGGATCCGAGATTCACCCAGAAAACAATTAAGTTTGTCTCAAGTATGGAAGACGAAACCAAAGAATCTTGATGATGGGAGGCTGTAAGACTGCTCTCTTTGCTATTCCTGATTCATCAATAGATTGGATGAATCATTGTCGAGCCGCATGGATGCAGTCCTTCAAGCTCTTTCATATATGAGTCATTTCTTAAACCAATGGATTAATTAAGGTCAGGTTCTAAGCTGTTGTTTCTATAAAATGGATAAGTGACAAAAAACACACACACACACACACACACACACACACACACACACACACACACACACACACACACACACACACACACACACACACACACACACACACACACACACACACACACACACACACACACACACACACACACACACACACACACACAGTACCCCTTGCAGTACTCTGGCCTGTGAAAGCGGCATCCTGGGTGCTCACCTTGCCCTGAGCAGCGCCTCATGCACTCCTCTATGGTTTTGTAGCGGTTCTGGTTTCCTCCACAGCCTCCGTAGATGAAGGAGCGGCAGGTGGCAGCTTTCAGGTCGTAGTAGAACATGGGGAAGGCGGCCCGGCAGAGACCGGGGTCAGAGGTCACCATGCAACCATCTTCAGACAAACACCAGTCATTTAATGAATGTTACAGAATCCATATCTCAGTTTACTGGTTTTGGTTTATTTCCGATTAGCAGTCAGGATAAAATGCTTGGTGTTTTTTTTACCTTTGTATTCTGACGAAATGTCATCATTATCAGCAGCAACTTTCTTGGAGGACGGAAGAACTCTGACTGCAGAAAGAGAGACACGTTCCCTTCAGTTGACCCGGTTTACCCCATTAGACCCTAGTTACATGCATGTAAAGCGGGGGTAGCCAACGTGGTGTCGCCCACGGGGCAGGTTCTAAAAATAGCCCCGGTCACCATGAAGCTACGTCTAAATAATTATTGTGGTACGCAAAAACACTTGCATTCATATTCCTTGACTTTAAAATGACAATATTTAATATAAATGTAGAAAGGTAATCCCAACTCATAAACAGACTAGGACTAGTTTGAGAACAGGTTTTGTGATTTTGATCAACTTGAGCCTTTCATTACACTACATTGGTGAACATGCAATGCCATGCTTTCCACTAACAGACATTTACAAAGAAAACAAAAATGCCGAACAAAATGTGAAAAATAAAACAACTCAAGATTTGTAGTAAATGCTACAGATTTGATTATTAGTAATAATGTATCAAAGAAATGTCTGACTTTCAAATGTTGAAACAGAAAGATATTTCATGTTTAAATAGTAGTTTTCTACCATTGTTGTAGAAACCATGTTAATAGTTATTGTGAGGAAAAATTAACATTGACATGTAATTTTATTTATTTTTTACATTTATTATTATTACCATTACGGGTGAACACCGGTTAGTAACCCGCGGTTACAGGTGCACACAGGTGTGTTGCTCACCTGTACATGTTGCCATGCAGCTTTCCTTGCTGTTGTAGTTGTTCTTGTTGCCTTTGCAGCCTCCATAGATAAATGATTGACAGGTACCGGTCTCACTGTTGTAGTACCAATGCTGGAAGGCTGCTCTGCAAGGACCCACCTTAGGCTCCGCCCCACAGCGCTCTGATAGGACAAAAACACACGTTTAATGTTCACCTGGTTCTGTTTATCAAAATGATGACTTGTACAGTGCATGTATTCCTTTTGTTTGAAAATAAATAATTCATCTCATTTCTCATCATCATTTATTATTATTTATTTATTTTACACTAAAGGCCGCCGCGTGTTTCTGCGTCTTTACGCGTCGACGCGCTGGTTTCACTTCCTGGTTGTAAAGTCTCGCGTGTGTCGCAGAGCGATTCACCTCCAGAACAACAGGTGGAGTCACGTGTTTTGTTGAAGACGACCTGGAGAGTCACGTCTATTTATTTATTGATCATAGACTTTATTGCCCCGTGCATCCACACTGCTGCTTTTCATCAAGGACACATTTGTCCCGTATTTTCCTCCACGACTTTGTTCCTCTCGACCGGCAAACCGGCGTCTGCGGCGATCTCCCCCCGTGAATCCAACCCGCTTCTAAACCCCGCCGATGGCGGCTTGAATAAGCGCTCATATTTACGCATTTCTTCAGACAAAAGTTCTTCAATCTGATTCGTTCTCTTGTAAACATTCTTCGTTTTAATAATGGCGGCATCGGGCTGTGAACGCGATGTGAGACTCCGTAAAGGACGTAGTTAGCGGACCAATCGCAGCCTGGTGCGCTGCGGGACGCAAGCCTAGAAAAATGTCTCCACACACGCAAGACGCGAGGAGGTGTGAAAAGCGACGCAAGGAACACGCAAGGAGGTCTTGCGTCTGCGTCGCTCTGAAAACGCAGAAGCATAAATCAGGCTTAAAGGAGGTGCAGACACACAATGAAGAATGTGTGGGGCATAATATTATGGCTCGCTCCACCTCTTCGCTCTGCGCTCGCTCGACTTGCAGCAGCGTTACATTTGTGCCACAGAACCAACCAATCAGAGAATTAAAGAAGGTCCATTGTGATTGGCTGTTGGTCTCCAATCACAACGCTAGAAGAACTACCTACAGCATCGCGGGAGCTCAGCGAGTTGTTGGAGTTTGCAGCATTTGTGCTAAATGCTAATGGCCTGTATTAAAACACGTGCTGTTCTCATCATTTGCTTCGGTCATGTCTGATGGTGGCTACCGGACTTCTAATATCACTTTTCGTCTTCTTTAGGAAGCGTTGTGATTGGAGACCAACAGCCAATCACAATGGATCTTCTTTAATTCTCTGATTGGTTGGTTTTGTGGCACAAGTCGAGCAAGCGCAGAGCGAAGAGGTGGAGCGAGGGCGGAGCGAAGAGGTGGAGCGAGCACGGAGCGAAGAGGTGGAGCGAAGAGGTGGAGCGAGGGCGGAGCGAAGAGGTGGAGCGAGCGCAGAGCGAAGAGGTGGAGCGAGGGCGGAGCGAAGAGGTGGAGCGAAGAGGTGGAGCGAGCGCGGAGCGAAGAGGTGGAGCGAGCGCAGAGCGAAGAGGTGGAGCGAGCGCAGAGCGAAGAGGTGGAGCGAGGGCGGAGCGAAGAGGTGGAGCGAAGAGGTGGAGCGAGCGCGGAGCGAAGAGGTGGAGCGAAGAGGTGGAGCGGCGCAAGAGGTGGAGCGAGGCGGAGCGAAGAGGTGGAGCGAAGAGGTGGAGCGAGCGCGGAGCGAAGAGGTGGAGCGAGCGCGGAGCGAAGAGGTGGAGCGAAGAGGTGGAGCGAGGGCGGAGCGAAGAGGTGGAGCGAGCGCGGAGCGAAGAGGTGGAGCGAGGCGGAGCGAAGAGGTGGAGCGAAGAGGTGGAGCGAGCGCAGAGCGAAGAGGTGGAGCGAGCGCAGAGCGAAGAGGTGGAGCGAAGAGGTGGAGCGAGGGCGGAGCGAAGAGGTGGAGCGAGCGCAGAGCGAAGAGGTGGAGCGAGGGCGGAGCGAAGAGGTGGAGCGAAGAGGTGGAGCGAGGGCGGAGCGAAGAGGTGGAGCGAGCGCAGAGCGAAGAGGTGGAGCGAGCGCAGCAACGGCTGCCTGCGCGCAGAAAACCAGTTTGTGGAGAGATCACCTCAGTAAACTGCGCGCATGGAATGTTTTTCTTTGCTCAAATATAGTTCTCTGTGCTCAAAACTTAAAATTACGCGCTCGGGATTGTGGCACAAATATAACGCCATATAATATGTGCTGCAATAGATTGATGGAGATGAATGATGAGCAGTGCAAACAAAATAAGGATTAAATTGTGAAAAGAGTTAAAACATACCAGCAAAGTCTGAGGCAGACATTTCTGTTGGAGAGAAGAAGAACAAGTCATAAAACACTACACACTGGCCGTGGTTACTGATCAACTGACACACACACGCGCACGCACACACACGCGCACACACACACACACACACACACACACACACACACACACCTTTCTCCTCAGGGCTCTTTGCATGTTCAGCTCCCTGAGAAACACCTGCACAGACAAAATCAGAAATATCTTGTAATCAGAAGTATTTCTCACTGTACCACAGTTACTACTAGAAGTACTATAGTTCCTACTGCCAGTACATGCATTCGTTACTTCAAGACAAAATCACATTTATTATTATCTACTGCTGTCACTATTATGATCATTTTTGTTAACAAGCTGCTCAAATAAGTCATTTAAGTCCTTCCCATTGATCCAGAATGCTGCAGCATGTTTGCTATCAAACTGCTCTGCTGTAATATAACCCCAATAAATGATCCTTCAATATAAAGCTCCAATAAATGATCCTTCAATATAAAGCTCCAATAAATGATCCTTCAATATAAAGCTCCAATAAATGATCCTTCAATATAAAGCTCCAATAAATGATCCTTCAATATAAAGCTCCAATTAATGATCCTTCAATATAAAGCTCCAATTAATGATCCTTCAATATAAAGCTCCAATTAATGATCCTTCAATATAAAGCTCCAATAAATGATCCTGCAATTTACAGCTCCAATAAATGATCCTTCAATATAAAGCTCCAATTAATGATCCTTCAATATTAATTACATGTCATTTAGCTGACGCTTTTATCCAAAGCGACGTACAATAAGTGCATTCAACCAATTTAAAGCTCCAATTAATGATCCTTTTATGGCAGGTGGAGTTCTTGAGGAAACATTGTCATGTCCCAGCTTCCAGGAAGTGGAGCGACCGGTCAGACCAGAGAGCTGCATTCCTCAGTGATGACTCACGGTCACCTGACCGGTGGATTTGATGACGTCAGAGGAGGATACGACATCATCAATATATTCATTTAACTATTTATTCAGCCTTTTATCTCATGTCATAGCAGCACCAACAACTATGGCATTCATTGAATTAACGTAGAATAAATAGATTATTTTCTAAATGAGAGATGACGTCTTCTCCCAGAGTTCCAGATTATAGCATGTATACAGAAATAAATCAATTATCACACATATGGATAATCTTACTGTGCGCGCTGTCGTAGCTGCTGGGCACCATCAACGGGACCGCGCGCAGCCCCTCCCCGCCTCGCGACTGCTTCCGACCGGACTCGCGCGTGCCGTTCTTGCGATAAACCTTGGACTGAGTTGCGGGCTCGAGGACACACAGGTCCTGATCCTGGACCAGACACTTGACCAACATGCATTGCGGCTTCCCGTCTGCTGGGAACCGGACCAAGGCCAGGTCGCAGTCCGGCTGGGAGCAGCACTTAGACCGGCAGGACTCCGGGTCCGACACCTCCGAGATCTGGTTTATGTCGATCATAAAGTTGTTTATGACGCTCAGGTCCTGATCCGGATCAAGGGACCGATCCCAGTCACAGCCCAGAACTACACCGGTCCCGACGAGAACCCAGACCATCAGTATCGACCCAACCATCGTGTTTTGAGGAGAACCTTAAACTCGTAAAGATGACGGTGGTTCGGCTCCGCGCGCACTTCCTCGTTTGGTGGCTTTTTGTTGTCGCAGCTACATTTACCTGAGCGACAGGTGAGGTAACAGTAGCCACGCCCACCAACCTGCGTCACTGTCATGTGTTTACAACATTCAGTCCAACGTTTTCTTGATAATCCGTCATTCATATATTATTATTTATGACAAAATAGAATAATATAATTGGTTATTGTTCATTAAAAACATCAAATTGCATGATTCATAGTTGTTATTACAACTGAATCCACATTGTTAATAATAATCAAAATACGGAGGCTCTTATTGGAGTCATGTATTTTGATTTGCGCAATTCATTTTATTAAATTGAAAAAAATATTGTTGTGGTTCTGCACCCTCTTGATTGAATGCACATGTTGTTGGTTGAAGTCTCTTTGGATAAAAAAAGCGACTTGAAGGTAATAATCTCTCACAGACTTTAAATTATTTACGTTTTCAGTATATTTAACTTTATTAAAATATACACATATTTGTGTCTTCAGTGCTTAAACCAAACATAATATCATCAGATCTTTATGGAAATAAACTTCATGATCATTATGTCAGTAGTAATATTAAGTGCAAGGCATCCATCAGGCTGCAGTCCATCTGGCCACCACCAGGTATCGTTAAAGTTCATTTATTCTCCTCTAACCCATTAACGCGAGAAGCACTAGGACCCAGCAGGATCCTCTCATGCTGCCTTCCCGTTCGTCTCAGAAATGTCAGAATCAAATATCATCCTGTGTTTTACAGCATACCGTTTCATTTGTAGCTCAGTTTAATAGAAATACTACTTCTTAGAAAACACAAACATCATCATGAGATTATAATATTTGGTCATATTTATTCCATCATTGTGATTCAAGCTTTTTATGCTGAGTATAATTATCAATCAACTATTAAATTAGCTTCACGTTCCCTGTCTGAGAGTAAGAAAACCTCGACAGCCCCTGAACGCACCACAAGCAGCGTGGTGCCGCCCTGCTCATTTTCCGGCAGCTACGATAATCCACTGGCTCATTCTGACGGGACTGTTTTCTGTTATTTTCTATTTTCAAAGCTTCACTACGATTCATGCATTCATTAGTTATATATTATTTAAAATCACAAAGCAGTTTTCCGGAAAGGGAAGAAACGAGATTATTTGGGATTTTACAAATTCCGTTTTTGTTATTATTATTGTCATTATTTAATAGTAGTAACAGTATTAGTAGTAGTATTTCTTACTGATATTCATTCTGATTTCTTCATACGTTTAATTGAGTCCTTAAAGTCTTAAAGAGGAGGATTCTTTCATCATCTGAATATTTGACCAGATAGGGTGTTGTTCGAGTGGCAGGCCGTGTGGGTTCGGTCCTGATGGCGGCTAACCGGGTGGGACGGCGGATGAATAAGTCTTGTAGTAATCAGTCCCCCAGCCGGGCCAGTGCTGATCGTGATGCGGCTCAGAACCTTCAGCGCCGGCATATCCGGGTTACTGTGAAGTACAACCGGAAGGAGCTGCAGAGGAGGATGGAGGTGGAGAAGTGGATCGACTGTGAACTGGAGGAGCTCTACAAGGGAAGGGTGAGTACTACAAGTACTACTACGAATGTTACTACTGGTACTACTCACTACAAGCACTACTACGAGTACAGCTGGCGTCAAAAAGTGGATCGACTGTGGACTAGAGGATGTGTACAAAGGAAGGGTGAGTACTACAAGTATGATTCACTATAAGTACTACTACGAGTACAGCTACAAGTACTGTTGGGGTCAAAAAGTGAATCGACTGTGGACTAGAGGATGTGTACAAAGGAAGGGTAAGTACTAGAAGTACTACTACGGGTACGGTTCACTATAACTACTAGTACTACTCACTACAAGTACTACTACAAGTACAGCTACAAGTACTGTTGGGGTCAAAAAGTGGATTGACTGTGGACTAGAGGATGTGTACAAAGGAAGGGTGAGTACTAAAAGTACTACTACAGGTACGATTCACTATAAGTACAACTACAAGTAGTACTCACTACAAGTTCTTCTGTGGGTCAAAATGTGATCAAAGCGATCAAAAAGATCGACTGTGCACTGGAGGAGCTGCACAGAGGAAGGGTGAGTAGTACGCGTACCAGTAGTAGAAGTGTTGCCACTGGTACTACTATCTACAAGTACTACTACTAGTGTTAGTACTGGAAATACTCAGTAAAAGTACTACCACAAGTACAACTAAAAGTGTTGCTACAAGTAATACTCAATACAAGTACAGGTGGTTCAACTACTATGAGTACTACACTGATGATAATCAGCTCTGGCAATAAACAGCTTCTGAATCGATGCCGTGTTTCAAAGGATTTTTCTTCAGGTTCTGTGTCATTTAATTGAAACAATGTGTGTTGGCGGTTCAGCTCTGACCGTGTCTTCATTTGAAACGCACTTTTACTTAAATACTTTCTACCAAGTTAAGAACTAACAAGGCATCAAGTCATAAATCCTCCCCCAGTTGTCTCCTGGAGTCTCTTTAAATGCTGAATGGGTTTGTCTCTTAACCTCCAGAGAGACTTTTATTGACGTGTGAGAGACGGTAAAAGCTGCATTAGGGAAGATTGATGGCACACACACACGTACACACACACACACACACACACACGTACACACACACACGTATACATGAATACATATTAGACCAATTTAAAGAGGGGAAAAGAAGATTTAGTGTATGTGTTTTTGGTGATAAATAGATAATCAGATCTGCTCATTTCCTGTCAGAGACTCCATCTGGAGACTCACACAGACACACACACACGCACACACACACACACGCTGACTTAAAGGAGATATTTCCGACAGACTCACCATCTCATCAGTAAAGACGTCAGAGGTCGGATGTCCGATCACCATGACAACTGATAGGATGAATAGAATCAATCTGAGAAAAAGAAGATTAAAACCATTCATGTATTTTATGGAAGGAGGATGCAGCTGTGAGACGCATTGCTTGATGAAGACGTTGGTGGGATAATGTGTGTGTGTTGGATGGGAGGGTCCATCTGTATATTTTCGTGAATAAGCTTCCAATGGTTTTATTAGGACTAATTACCTCTATAAGGTTTTTCAAAATGTTTCTTTAACACACATAAAGCCTATTTCAAAATATTTGTAACATTATATAACTTTAACTTTTAAAAAGATGTTTTAATATTATGTGATGAAATTCCTCGAACACTGTATTAACTATATTTCATATGATTTCAACAGGATTTCAACACATTACAATTTTTAACGCTATTCTAAAATTATTATCTAAAAACATTTTACATTGTCATTTTATTATGTAATTATACAATTACATATTATTACACCCTAAATGTATTATATTATTTTTACGTGATATCATATTATACAAACATTTAAAAAATGATTCTGTATACACAGGAAAATAATGTAAACGTCGTTACAGGAGGAGGACATGCCAGAGGAGGTGAACATTGATGAACTTCTGGACTTACAGACGGATGAGGAGAGGACTGAGAGACTGCAGGTAAATATGCTATTCCATATGTCTCTACGTCCTTCCACTTGGTGTCTAATGTGTCTCTTTCTGTTTGTTCAGGACATCTTTCACTCCTGTAGCAAGGAATCAAAGGTGAGTCTATAAACATGAAGGTAAAGACAGGAAATGAAATAAATGAGTGAAACAAATCTCAGGTAAGTTTTTGTATTGAGTTCATGAATGACTCATCAGCAAAGATAAAACCATGAATGAGTATTAATGTAATGGAGGTTCACTATTAGTCTGTCCGGGGAAGACACTTGACCAACATGCATTGCGGCTTCCGGTGTGCTGGGAACCGGACCAAGGCCAGGACTCCGGGTCCGAGACCTCCGAGATCTGGTTTATGTCGATCATAAAGTTGTTTATGATGCTCAGATCCTGATCCGGATCAACGGACCGATCCCAGTCCTACAGGGGACTGTCTACAAGGCTTTGACCATATTATGTATTTACAAATATGCTGCTGGATAAAAGTAAGAATGTTACAACCAAATGTCTGCTAGGAAGAAGTGTTTGTAGTGGACGTTACTTCTGAAGCCTCAAGTTGCGATGGCATCTGTTTTTGTGTGTTCGGTTATTAGCTAGTATGAAACTACATTATTAATGTCAATCAGATCACTTACAGATAATAGTAACAGGGCACCACCCTGGGTGCAGGGACCAATAATCAAACTATTGATTAAGTGTCATAATGGAGGTTCACTCAATATTATCAGAATACACAAAGTAATCACAGCAAACCTCAACTGTTAAGTATAACAGTAATAATAGTATAATAGTAATAAACTGTTAAGTATAACAGTTTATTAACCTGCAACAATACCAATAAGGTCAACTGTCTGAAATCAACAACTATTATTATATAACAACAAGAATACTATCTAAACAACAACAACAATCATTCATGATTGATTGTTTGTTGTTATGCTGTGTCCTCTTCTATGCTGTGCTCTGCTCGGTGGAGCATTACTACGGATGACAAAAACAGGATCAATAAGATGATCAGAAAGGCTGATTCAGGGATGATCCTTTACCCAGACTCGAGGTCGCTGTGCAAAGGGCCAAGTTAAGAACAATAATTTCTTTTGAAGGGTACACTGTGTTTAATGGACTCAGGAGTTCAGTGGGCGACTCGGGATGCACAGGTAATCCGCTGGACCACTAACCCTAACCCCCTAACCCTAACCCTAATCCACTGAACCACTAACCCTAACCCTAATCCACTGGACCCCTAACCCTGAACCACTCACAAGGTCTCGTATTGCAGCAGCGGTTCCATTTGTTAAGGAACACCTTTAGGTCTAGCATCTTTCTGATGTCGGCCATGTTTTATAAGGCATCTTCTGGGATTATTTGTTCGTTGCAATGTGTTTCTTGTCTTTTGGGCTCTGTGGACTGTGTCTATTGTTGATTCTGTTGTGGTTTGTAGAATTTCTTGAGTTACTTGAAATGAGTTTCCCCACTGAGTTTTCTAATCTAATATGCAGTTGGTGCTTCGGCTTCACTTTTCAGACCCGGAGGTCGTTGCCTGAAATCAGTCAGGTTGTTCTGGGTATGTTCATGTTCTTCAGAGGCCTTCTGACTCTTAGTAGCTGCAGAAGTATTAAGGGTTAGTTTGGTTTGTGGGAACTTGGAAAAATGCACGAAGCAGCGGGTTGGTTGACGAAGCATCGGTGTCTACATGGTGATGACACTCCAGCCTGTAGGGGGCGCTAACTTCTCTTTTTCTGTGTCTTCTCCCATCAGGTCTTTGTCTGTGAACTTCTGTTTAAGCTTCATGGTTTACAGAAACACGAGGATCTCCACAACAACGGTATCGACCTCCCTCAGCTTCACATCTACCCCACCCGCCCCGGGTCAGCTGACAGGGAGGTGCTGCACTGATGGACCAAGTGAACCAATCAGTTCCCGACCATCGAAACCGCCACACCAGCTATACCCTGCACACTAACACCTCCGACAACCTGAAGACTCCCTCCAACTCTATTGTCTACTGTTTCTACGCCATCCGTGTCCCCTGAACCCCTGAACTTTGTGTTCACATCTGATCACTGTGTAAAGACTCAATTCAACTCATTTAATTGTTCTTTGTTTGTGTAAATGAGCATGATGTCAATGTTTAAAAAAATAAGGATGATATTAAAAAAAAAAAGATGGCATGGGCAAACCTTCACAGCCTTTCGGGCTTAAAATTTGTACAATTCATTTTGGGCAGCACATGGTGTGGTGAAGGTCTGGGTTTTGACACCATCCAGCACCTTTCTGTGTGGAGTCTGCATGTTCTCCCCGTGTCTGCGTGGGTTCTATGCAGTTACTCCGGCTTCCTCCCACAGTCCAAAGACATGCTCTGGGGATCAGCTTTTTAAAAGTCGCCAGCCAATCGCAGGGCTACACAGAGACATACAACCATTCACACTCACATTCACAGACCGACGGGCAATTTTAGAGTCCCCAACCAACCTGATCCCCAGAGCATGTCTTTGGACGGAGAACGCGAAGAGAACCCACGCAGACACGGGGAGAACATGCAGACTCCACACAGAAAGGCCACTGGGCGCAATGGAACCCAGGACCTTCTTGCTGTGAGGCCACAGTGATAACCACCACACCACCGTGCCCAAAATTGCAAATTACAAATTTGGCTCTGAGGGCTTTAGAGTCTGTACACATGCAACATCCTCTGTCCTCAAACCCTCACAGCGGCACAGGAAAAACCGTTCGATGGGAAAAAGGGGAAGAAACCTCAGTGCGAACGTCAGAGGAGGATCTGTCTCCTGATGGACAGAATACAATGATGTCATGTGTACAGAATGAACAATGTAAACGATGAACAATACATTTAATTCCTATAAAAGAACAGAAATTATTCAAATATTGCAAGTAGTAAGCCAGGTTTACGTCAGGACCACTGCAGGACAACCACCATCACATAGAACCGCCATCAGATAGAACCACCAACCACAGAAGCCTGTGGAAATATTAATGGTGTTAGAAGCAGCAGTTGTCAGCAGGGCCGTGGCAGGGGTCAGGACCAGGGTCCAGACGGAACCACGATCTACGGAAACCTGTGAAGCGAACCGGCAAGTGCATGGGAGAGACAGCAGGTCTCTCGAGTCCACAGACAAAGGAAAGAGACAAAGACAGACAGAGGTATTGTGAGACTCAGGAGACGACTTTTATGACTTTGGAGAGGACTTGTTTGACTCGAGGAGAGGGCTGTGACTTGTGTGTCTCAAAGAGTCATTCTTAAATAAACCCAAAGAAAATTCATCAATTTCATTTTAAAAATTCTAAAAATAATGAAAAGTCTAAGAATGATTAAATACAAAATGGTAATAAAAATACAACAATCAATTTTATTTTTGCAGAAACAAGGTTTAATTGTTTATTAATTAAATTAGAGTCCTTGTTTTTAAATGCAGCTGTTGTTTTTCTTCATTCAATTCTCTTACAGCCTGGAACTGAAAAAGGGTTTCGCCACAATAAAGTTTTTATAACTTTATATAATGAAGATTTTATCAACCAGTGTTCTCACTCAAGATCCTCTGGACACACACACACACACCCCTATATTGTGATTGGTCCTCACAGGCTCAGTCCCCCTGACCCAGGATCAGTCCCAGTACGGAGTTGAGGATGTTGGCGCCGCAGAGGACCGTCTGTAGCCCACTGGCCCCCCCCATCACACTGAACAGAACTACGTTCCACTGGACCACACCTCTGGGCTTCAGACACACTCCAGACCACAGAGTCCTGTTGTATAGGTAGCCTGCATGACTGAACCAGATGGGGGTGAGGGTGGGGCGGTACAGGCAGAGTTACAGTTTCAGAGTCATGACGTCCACTTTTAACTTTGTTAAAGAGGTGGTCTTTGTGTGTCTCACCGGTCTGGTTGGGGTTGCAGTGGGACCCCCCAGACGGGGGTGGAGGTGGTGTTATAGAGACAGTGGGGCCCCTGAGAGAGACCAGTGAAACTGACCAGACTGCAGAAACCAGCCGCTAGCAGACACACACAGGAGTAGACCACCTGACACAGCATCTGGACACACACACACAGATATGTATATATATTTATTTATATGTAGATATATTTTTGTATATATGAATATATATATATATAATCTGACCTGACGTCTAAAAGCACAGCAGCCTCTGGTCTGACTGGTCTGCACAAAGGCTCGAGCTCCCACCAGAACCTCAAAGGAAACACGAGTCTTATGTTACCATGAATATTCATATTGAGCTTTTATTATATTTCAGAACTTGATTAGCGTCCTTATGATCTGAAAAATAAAGTTTCTTTCATGTCTATCTTCATATTTTGTATATTTCACTGACTGATAAAAAGACAAAAGAACAGACCTGCACTGGGTTTACCAAAGTGTGAGAACAAAGATGTTAAAACCACTGAAACGGCTGCTGCAGAGCCGCACAGACCCGCCATGAGGCCTCTTCACAATAGAGGCCCATGAGCCCTTATGGGTCTCTAACAATGACCCATGAGGTCTCATGGCCTCCACCAGTGACCCAATGTTGCCTTTGGGTCACTGATGGAGTTGGCTATTCATTCTGTGCGAAATGAATAGCCAACTGCTTCTACACTAACATTCAAGCAAGTTCTAAAAACGTCTAAAGAAACTTCAAAAGTGAGAAGAAGAAGAAAAACAAGATGGATTTGAGCTGAGAGGAAAAAATAACCAGAAAATGTGACAAGACACCAGAATCACACAACTTCCATGAGTCAATCACACACTGCAGTTGTCATCATTACCACATGCATCATACAGCACATGACACACACACACACACCACTAAACCGGACCCCCACAGGCCCGTGACCCAGGTGGCCTCTCTGGTCACATGACCCTCCAGCAAGAAGTGGATCTTCAGTTCAGGAATCAACAGCAGGATGTTGCTCAGTATGCAGATTATCGCCAATGCGACCAGAGAGACGGCTACACTTTGCAGACACCTGGACACACACATCTGCCAGAGGTTAGCACAGTGTTGACAATAACATATAATGTGTTATTATGATTATTATGCTGGGCCTTTATGCCTGCATCCTCATGAATCCTCATGAAACCCTCTGTTCTTTGTAGTCAGTAATCAATGTGATGATCAATACCCTGCCCACTATTTCACCAGTTTCAACATTTTATCTTTACCTTGTTGCTGATTTAATTAATTGTGTATTGAATCCCTCATGTCTAAACATACAGGTGAGCTATATATATATATATATATATTATCACTGCTTTAATATAAAACCCTGTCACATGTTTGTTGACTGGTTGTCTAACACAAGCAGCAGATTGCGGATTATGGTTAAGCCTGGTTAAGGTCTATAGTTAGGGCTGGTTAAGGTCTATAGTTAGGGCTGGTTCAGGTTATAGTTAGGGCTGGTTCAGGTTATAGTTAAGGTTGATTCAGGTCTATAGTTAGGGCCGGCTCTTGTCAGCTTGCACCAACCCTAGATATTCTACTATAGATGAAGACTAATGGATAACTTCTTAGAATATCCCCTCTCCTCTTCTGTGTTCTCTTATCTATGAACAACTTAGTTTCTTCCTCTGAGTCGTTGTGCTTTCTGTCCCCATAGGTTTCTGTGGATTGTTGTTTTATTTGGACCCTGGTTCTGCCTGATAACAATAATGATTGTAGTAGTGGTGGTTAATTACTTACTAATGTGCACTTTGACTTTGGCTGCTATAATCCTGTAAATGTCCCCGCTGAGGCACAAAGGATTATCTAAAAGGAATATTTATGTACAGTATTTTACTATTATTAGTATTCCACTATATCCACTGCTGCTGTTATTATAGCATTTGTTTTCGTCATTATTTCTTACTACTCTCATTATATGAATATTTTCTCTTATATGCAACTTAATGTCTTGCGACTCTGGTACGTTGTTTATTGTGGACATGACATCTACCTCTCTCCATCCTGATAGAGGGTTAGAGAATATTAGGGGGTATTATACATGGCATAATATATATATATTTCATCCCACCTCTATTACTCTTACTGAGGTTAAAGGTTGCTTTGGGTGGGATTATTCTTTGCTGGTGAGAGGGTTGGAGGTCAGAGGATGTTGAATGTGTATATACTGTAAAACACCCGAGGCAATCTTGATTTGTAATTTTGGGTTGTACAAAATAAATTGATTATTCCATTTTCTTCTAAAAAGGTATTTTCTCATTAAAACTAATTAACATTAACAGGTCTAAAAGTCGAACATTTTCTTTCAGGCACTAGTTGATAAAACATTTATCCGGGTTGATTTGTTGGCCTCTGACATGAAAGTTAATAGTACTTTTTATAATTATTATGTTAGAGAACGTCTAAGTTTGATTAACTGGTTTTTGCATTATCCTGCTGATAACCTCTGAGCAAACAGCTATGTATTTATATTTAATCATCATATTGGAGTCCTGGAATCCTTTAAGTTTATGTAGACGCACCGAATAATTTAAATGCAATTAAATGAGTGGAAAAGCAAATTATACCATAAGACAGTGTTATAGGTTCACAGAAGTTAAGTAGATAAGATGTTTTTATTAGTTATTTTCCCGTTTTGTTAAATTATTTATCATTTTGTTTTTCTGATCAATTAAATTCCTTTTGTATAGCCCAAAATCACAACTTTTCTCAGAGGTCTTTCAATAACAATAATAATAATATATTGCGAAAATAAATAAACTCACCCTGAAGATGTGCTGATGAGCGAAGATCCAGTTCAGAGTCAATATGAGGAACTAAACTTTGTGAGACTTATTCTTTTAACTGATGAATCATGAGGAAATGCCCACGACCATAAATGGAAAACCGGAAGTATCATGACTGTGGTCATCTTTAGAATGGTACATATATATCATCACATATCTATATATATAAATACATTTTAATATACAATGCATGCATATGTATTTACCCCATTGGACATTTCTACATCGTGTCATGGTAGGGTTAATTTTGTTTTCATTGGGATTTTATGTAATGGACTAAGGCAAAATAGTCAATCATTCAAAAGTTGGGGAAAAGTTTACATGAAGCAATAAGAATCATACTTAATACAGCCACATCTGTCATTTGGTTCAGCATTTAGTTCTGAGATCAATGACATCATCCCATGGCGGTCTGTCATTGTGATGATGTTATTGATCACTCGGTCAGATGTCTTTGCATTGAATGTGTTGCTATGGTAATTTAGCCAAATTTACTTCAAGAACCGAAAAGCCTGATCCATGTAATCCCATCCTGAAAGTTATCCAGCTAAGTCAGTTAGCCACATACGAGGGGCCCTGGCCCCTGACCTACTGAGACCCAGATGTCCTCGTGGACTCTAGTGCAGCTCAACGTTTACTGAGCCTCAACTGCAACAAGAACGGATACCTTCAGCATTTATAGGGTCCACACAGAAACCGTGAGAATTCTTCTCCAGTACAACAACTACTTTATCCACAAGCAGAGCTATGAGTGAGAAGACGCGCACCAGGGCCGGCTGAGACAACAGGGTTGCACGAGAGCAAGAGGGCCAGGGGTCATGAGAGCGGAGACCACCAGAGCCAGCTGAAACCATCAGAGCCGAGGCTACCGGGGCCCAAGGAAGTACTCGGTCTTCACCTCGAGGACGCACTTCTCTTCTGTCTGCTGACAATGACTTTCGTGTGGTGTTGATCTCTAATGGCACTTGTTTTCTTTCTAGTTTCCCGTTTTTCAGAATTTTTTAGCCAACGTTGCAATAAAACTATTAAGATTGAGGTAATGACATCAACTAGTCTAGACTAGGGGTCGTCGTGGCGCAGGGGTTAGAGAAGGTGCGCTGGGAAGCACGAGGTTGGTGATTCGATTCCAGGCTGCCCCATGTTCCATGTCGAAGTGTCCCTGAGTAAGACGCCTAACCCCTAATTGCTCCCTGGGCAAAAATGTGAAAAAGCCATGGTTTTAACGTGTAATGTAAGTCACTTTGGCTAAAAAGCGTCTGCTAAATGACCTGTAATGTAACTAAACACTAAAGTGTACTTTCTAACCCTTGCTGCTAAATACGCTTTTCTAAAAGTTAGCATTGCCTTTCTTCGTAGGAAAGGGGCGCTAACGGCGGTGTATTGGCCGTGCGGAAACATTGTCCCAACTCGGGCAGACCTCCATTGTGGTCTTTGTGGTCTCAGTGTGGTAAAACACTGTTTTAGGGGATATTCACTCGTTTCAAAATTTCAAGCGGTCAACTAGAAAGAAGGAAAAGCAGATGTTTCTAAATATTACAAACTGCTCCTTTAATTACAAAGGAAACCAAGTCACTGTATATTTTATGACATTATATAAATCTATTTATAGATATAAACAAAAGGCAAAAACCAACAGGGCAACCCCAGACTGAGGTGCCTGAGCCTTATCTGCTGCCTTCTCTCATAGACAACGGTTACCCGGAGCTAACAGGAAGGGGAGGGGTTAGAGAATGGGAGGAGGCAGTTGGTGGTGGAGCCACAATCAGCAGTGAGTTCTCCAGTTAGCCTGAAACAAGCAGATCTCCTGTAACGAGGTTCTTAGGAGCTGAAAGAAAGCAACTTCTATGACCAAACTCACCTTTAATCTAAGAAAACACTAACACCAAAAATTAACAAACACTGTAAAATTCTCAAACAACATAAACAGAGGTGTTTTATTTCTTAGAAAAGGTACCGATGACATGTGTTTCACCAGACACAACAGATGTCCTTTTGCTCTGTTATCAGCACTAGAGAGAAGATTAGTGCGATGCCCAAGTTAAAAAGCATTTGGAGGATCTACTGGGACACAGGAGAAGAATCAGCAGCTCTGAAGAACATTTCCGTCAGGGTGGCTTGTTTAGTGCTGCTGTAGGAGGGGGTGGAGGTCTTTGTAGAGGACGAGTGGTCTTTAGTCTTCATCGATGAGGAGAGGGGGGTGGAGGTCTTCGTAGTCCTTTGGGTGGGTCGGGTGGGCGTGTCAGAGGTGCCGGCCTTCATCTCACGCCTGCTGTGGTGACGGAGCAAGTAGGGGTCTGAGGATCCTCTACGTCGGTCGGTGGCTGTCTTCTTCTCTTCCTGGTCCAGCTCCTTCTGCAGGAGCAAAGCTAACCTGCGGTCCTCCTCCTCCTGCCGCTGTCTGCACAGAAGCTCCGCCTCCAACCCAGCAACCTCTATAGAGGCCGCCGTCACCACCTCAGGAGAGGAGGGACAGCCCCAGCTGGTCACCTCCTCTAACGTCTCCGGCTCAGATGATCCCTCTCCTGGCTCTTGATGATGGAGATCAACCGAGGGTTCAGGGGGGGGGCGCTCCACCTGATGGAGAATGTTCTCCTGAAACAGGAAGTCAAAGAGTGTTTGTACATGACGTTCAGTACATTACAGGTCATTTAGCCGACGCTTTTATCCAAAGCAACTTACATTACACTTTAAACCCATGGCTTTTACATTTTGCCCAGGGAGCAATTAGGGGTTAGGTGTCTTGCTCAGGGACACTTTGACTTGAGACATTGGGCAGCCGCTCTACCCCCTGCGCCACGACGACGACAGTAGCATTGTTCAGTAGCTTGGCATTAACACAAAGAGTCAGAATTGGTTTATTCACTGGATCCCCATTAGCTAACGCCTTAGCGGCCACTAATCTTCCTGGGGTTCATAATGGGATTCTAAGCTCTGGGTGGTAAAGAGATAGAATTTACTGTTACATGTTTTAACAGCTCAATAAGGAGCATGGTTAGCTTAGCATGAAGAGGGCATAATGTGGTTCTAAGCCAGCGGTTCTCAAACAGTGGGGCGTGGAGATGTTACAGGTGAGGTGCGAGGGGCTGGTGGAAATGTAGATTTTTTATTATTATTATATATTTCATTTATAATACTTTATTAATCCCACATGGGGAAATTATTCTCTGCATTTTACCCATCCTTAGTAATTAAGGAGCAGTGTGCTGCTGTGAAGCACTGGGGCTTCAGTGTCTTGCTCAAGGACAGAAAAGATATTCAGTACAAAACATGTTAATTAGGCTATTACAATACCCTAGTTTTGACAAGAAAGCAACTTAAAATGTATTTATTCTATTAATAAAAGCACATATGGAGTCAGAAAATGTCGTTATTTCAATAAAAATTCAGCATGGACCATTTTGTTTCATTTTTGTTGGGGCCCGAACATTTTTCTTCCTCCAAAGTGGGGCCCGACAGAAAAAAGTTTGAGAACCGCGGTTCTAAGCGAACAGATGTAAATGTTACAAATTTGAAGCAATGACATCATGAACTATCATCTGTTACCTTGTTTGATATGAAGCTGCAGGGTGAGGAGACGTTGTTGGAAGGAAGGGGAAAAAGAAATCTAGGACACAAATACATAGGTCATCACCAGTGAAACCATCAAAGTCCTCTAATCATACTGGTCCCAGTGGACACCAATGGACCTACTTCTTCATCTGTCCTCCACCAACCACCTCCTCCTCCTTCTTCTTCTTCTTCTTCTTGGCTGGAGTGATGGGAGGAGGACCAAAAGTCTCTTGAGAGACGGGAGCAGAGTTCTGAAGGAGAAATAAATTAACACATCTCTCTCGCTCTTTATAGATTTAGATGTACATCTAGATACAGTGCCTTGCATAAGTATTCAAAGGTTCATACATTGTTCTTGACACGCAGTCCAATTGGATGGAGGTGAATAGCATCTTAGATTCTCAGTTGACTGGGACATTTTAAAACATAAACATGCTTTAAACTAAACCATTCCATTGTAGCTCTGGCTGCATGTGTAGGGTCATTGTCCTGCTGGAAGATGAACTTCCGCCCCAGTCTTCTGCATCTTTTCCTTATTGTGTTTGGCATTGAGGGCAAAAAGTTCCATTGCGGTCTCATCTGGCCAGAACAACTTCTTCCAAACGTTTGCCGTGTCTCCCTCGTGGCTTGTGTTAAAGTGTTAAACGGGATTTAAACAGGTTTAGCGGCTTCCTTCTTGCCACTCTTCCATTAAGTGGAGTACACGGCTACTAGTTGTCCTGTGGACAGATTCTTATCTCTAAGCTGTGGATCTTTGCAGCTTCTCTGGTTAATCTCCTTGTCCGGCCGGTCAGTTTGGGTGGACGGCCTTCTTGTGCTGGGTTTGCGGTTGTAAAATATTTAGGGCTATTAATGTGGCTGAATTAATGCAATAAAGTATTTTAACACAGTTAACATAAGTTTGTTTACTTCCGGGACCAGAAGTAAACCGGAAGTTGACCGTGGAAACTGAATGGCCGCTAGCTGCAGTCAGTTACATCAAGATGGAGAGCGCTTTTTGAATTAGAAGTAAAACAGAGGCGCGACATACAGCGGAGAACTAAGCAGAGGAATTACTCAACGTGTCAAACAGAAGGGGTTGCATGGCAAACGGACCACTTAAAGCACGGTTATGCTAAGCTAGCTGCTAGGCTAAGCTGCTTCCATCTCAACATCTAACGTTACCCTGTGCAGCAAACTGAAGAGGACTACCACGGTGTCCCTAAAATACAGTGGTTTGAAAACGTACTGCTAAATGTGGGGAGATTGTTGGCTCCTCAAACACGTCAGATTTTTGAGAGCGAAGTGCACGAGGACGACAGGAAGAGTCGCTAGTTCAACATGTTCCACCAGGTGGAATTCTGCCTCCATGATGATCAAATCAAACAATGTCTAAAATACACACTTTCTAAAGTGATTATTCATTACTTTTAAGATTTAGTCTTTAGAAAAACAAACATTATTATAAACAACATTGTAACAACAACAACAGCAGCATTTATTAATCGCCATTACCATGTAGATCTATCATACAAATTAGTCTGGGTGCGGTTAGGGTCACCAGATAGCGCCAAAAAAGTTACGATAATAATGATAGTATCGGCAGTAACTTTAATTTGGAGTGGAAGAATGGAAAGTTTGAGAGAAATGACATCTCAACCCTAATTGGCCAAGACTCAACACGTCATATCAAAGTGTTTCATTGTGAAGATCACACCATCACCAGAAACGCTGGACGGCCTGTTGACCTCCACCAAGTTTGCAGGTATGGTATACATATTCACTTACAAGCTGGCTGCTGAGGAGACGAGCCAGCTTCTCGTCTCCTTCTCGTCTCCTCGTCTCCTCCTGCCTCAGCTTCTCCTCCTCAGCCAGCAGCCTCTGGATAAAGTCCTCACTGGCCTTTCTCTCCTCCTCCTCATGGAATCGCTTCTCCTCCATCAGCTAAGACCAAAAGAAGGAGTGAGTTCCTGTACGTATGGTATGAAAAGTATCTATTCATTCCTTAAAAAAAGAAAAAAGATTATTGATTACAGTAGATGTGACTGTTTAGAGCATATTGTACACTGCACACCTGTGGTCCAATTACAAAAAGGCAACCCTACAGAGACTCGGTAGCTTATAATGGTGCCATGAGAATATTACTGAAGAGACCGAGATGGTGCAGTGCCAGTGAAATGTTTGTGGCTGCCAGAGTTAATACTTTGCAAGCCATTTTGCTATCCAGCAGTCGCTTGACTTCCTCGCTCTCACGGAGACCTGTATCACACTGGACAACACAGCCACCCCAGCTGGTCTCTCCTCTGCCTTCTCCTTCAGCCACACACCCAGACGCACAGGCCATTTTCACCCAAATGGACCTTTTCTCTTTACTTGCTTCCACCGTCCACCCTACTGTCTTTCAAATTTCATGCTGTAACAGTTACTCACCCGGTACAATTAAATATTGTTTTTGTTAACCGTCCCCCAGGCTCTTTGGGTCATTTCTTGGACTTTATTTTTTAATATTTAACTTTTTAAATATTTTAACTTTAACTTTATTCTATTATTTTATACTAACCTATAGCCTTATTCTACTAACCATTAGCATTTTATTTTATTTTATTACTTGTGCACTGCTGTCTTGTTGTCTATTGTCTGTTTTGTGTCTACTGTCACGCACCAACCGCCAAGACAAATTCCTTGTATGTTTGACATATTTTGGCAATAAATGTTTCCTGATTCCTGGAAGAACTGGACATTCTCCTGTCCAACCTCCCTGAAAATGGCCCTCGGCTCACAGAGAAGTCATCTGACCTTTTACTCCTTGCACTGTCACTCAGTCACTCTCCTCCAACGCTTCCAAAGCTTGACCACATGTCCACTAGAAACTGCTCTACTCACTGGCCTCCTCTGTTCTATCAGCTCTCCCCTCAGCTGACTCTTTCTCACGCTTACATCTGAACGCTGCCGGAGAGACTCTGAAACTCAAAAATTCTTTTCTATCTTCCCCAACCTCCCCAGTCCTCCTACCCACTCCCCCCGGAAGACTTTGTCAACTATTTTACCCCCCAAAAATAGCTGACATAAGCTCCTCTTCCCCAAACCCATTTCCTATTACTTGTGTTTCACCAACTATAACCATCGTCCTGGCTTCCCTCTTTCACTTTCTTTCTTTCTCCTAACCAAGTTCTTACCTTAGTAACCTCTGCCTGTCTGACCACCTGCCCTCTTGACCCCATTTTGGTGCCGACGATGGCTGCCACGGTGCTTCGGTGCGCTTCGTTTTTTGTTGTTAATTATGTTTCCTGTTGTGATTCCTGGAGCTCTTTCACCAGAGGTGAGCTCTTGAACATCCAAGGAACTCCTCCAGCGGAGTTACTTCTAACTTTTCTTCTTTCTTCTGTGGAATTACAGGACATTATAGTGAAAGGTGCGCTCAACTTTCATCACGCGGTGAGACGCCGTAGGAGAGAAAAACGCACTGCCTCGTTAGTGAGACTCCGTAGGCGTGGTTCTCGCACACCGCTGCCAGGCATCTTTCTCTCCAACGTGCGCTCACTGGGTAACAAACTGGACGAAATTCAGCTGCTGATGAGGAGAGACAGAGACTTCTCTACATCCTCCATTTTGTGCTTCACGGAGACGTGGCTCTGCGGATCGATACCGGACTCCGCGCTCCAGCTGGCGGGCTTCCAGCTGCTCAGAGCGGGCCGCGACACGGAGCTCTCCAGCAAGACAAAGGGTGGAGGAATCTGCTTCTACTTCAACACCAGCTGGTCCAACGACATAATGGTGATCCTAAAACACTGTTCTCCTGATCAGGAAGCTTTCGTCATCAACTGTAAACCATTTTATTCCCCCCGCGAGTTTGCTTCATTCATCCTGGTCGGTGTTTACAACTTGCACGAGGCACAGTGGACACTCGCCGACCAGATACAGCGTGTGGAGCGGACCAACCCGGACTCCTTAGTTATTGTCCTCAGGGACTGAGGGACTAACAATGGAAATCTCAGCCATGAATTTCCTAAGTACAGTCAGTTTATTAAATGCCCACCAGAGAGGTGAACACGCTGGATCACTGTTACACCACAGTAAGCAGGGCTTATCACGCTGTCCCTCGTGCTGCACTGGTACACTCTGACCACGTCATGGTCCATCTGATTCCTGCATACAGGCAGAAGCCTAAGCTCTGCAAACCTGTTGTGAGGGAATTCAAGAAGTGGAGCAGTGAAGCGCTGGAGGATCTTCGGGCGTGCTTTGACTGCGCTGACTGGGATGGTTTCAGGGCGGCTACTAACAGTCTGGATGAGTTCACAGAGGCGGTAACTTTTTATATCGGCTGCTGTAAGGACAGCTGTGTTCCATCATGCACCAAGGTGAGTTTCAACAACCACAAACCTGGTTCACAGTGGAACTCAGAACACTATGTCTGCAGAAGGATCAGGCATTTAGGAGTGGGGACAAAGACTTGTACGCAGAGTAAAAATACAAGTTTAGCAAGGCGGTGAGATGCTAAACGACTGTAGTCTGAGAAACTCCAACAGTTCTCAGCAAGTGACTCTGCTTCGGTTTGGAGAGGCCTCAAACACCTCACTAACTACAAGCCAAAACCCCCCAACACTCCATGAATGACCTCCGCCTGGCAGACGAGCTGAATGAGTTCTACTGCAGATTTGATAGACAATGTCCTGATCCCATCCCCCACAGCTGAACCAACCTTCCCCAGTCCCCTACCCCTCCCACCCAACTAGCAACGACCCTCTCTATTCTGGAGAAAGACGTTAACCGGCTCTTTAAAAGACAAAACCCCCGAAAGGCAGTCGGCCCGGACTCTGTCTCCCCCCGCACCCTGAAGCATTGTGCTGACCAGCTGTCTACGGTGTTTCACTGACATCTTGAACACCTGGTTGTGGATTTTAATCATCCTAGGGGACTCCCCCGTCACCACTGTGGTTTCCTTCGTTTCCTGGGCTCCATCATCACCCAGGACCTCAAGTGGGAGCTGAACATCAGCTCTATCACCAAGAAGGCTCAGCAGAGGTTGTTCTTCCTGAGGCAGCTGAAGAAATTCAACCTGCCAAAGACGGTGATGGTGCACTTTTACACGGCCATCATCGAGTCCATCCTCCATCACCGTCTGGTACGCTGCAGCCACAGCCAAGGACAAGGGCAGGCTGCAGCGTGTCATCCGCTCTGCAGAGAGCAGCTGCAATCTGCCGTCCCTGCAGGACTTGTACGCTTCCAGGACCCTGAAGCAGCTAAAAAGATCGTAGCCGACCCCTCTCACCCCGGACAAAAACTGTGTGATCCTTCCATCTGGCAGGAGGCTGAGGTCCATCAGGACTAAGACCTCCCGCCACACAAACAGTTTTTTCCCCGTTGGCTCATCAACAGAGCCGGTCCCCCACTGACTGACTCTGACATTCCACGGGTCACTCTCCTTCATACTGCACATGTCACTTACACTTTTCACTTTCATTTGTCACTTTCTGTTCGCTGCTGCACTTTATTCTTTTATTTTAAACTAACCCATAGCCTCATACTACTAACCCATAGCATTATTTTTTATTTTATTCCTCGTGCACCGTTGTCTTGTCGTCCATTGTCGTACGGTCTGCTGTTACGCACCAACCGCCAAGTCAAATTCCTTGTATGTCTGACATATTGTGGCAATAAATGTTTCCTGATTCTAAGGCAGCCCATTCTACAGGGACTGCTCTCTTCGCTCTCCTCGTCTCTGAGCAACTCCACACTGCTAGAGCCGCCTCTCTTCCTCCTCTGTACTCATTCTGGACATTTCTTCTGCATTTTGACACTCCCTTCAGGAACTTGGTGTCTAAGGCTCTACTCTCTCCCTTCTCTCATCATACCTTGACGGCTGCACTTACCGGGTACCTTTGAGAGGAACCTCGTCCTCTCACTACTGGAGTTCCTCAGGGTTCCGTCCTGGGTCCCCTCCTCTTCTCTCTCTCTACACTAACTCTCCTGGCTGTCATTTGCTCACCTGGCTTCTCCTACCACAGCTATGCCGATAACACCAACTAATTCTCTCCTTCCCTCACTCGGACACTCAGGTGGCGGCACAAATGTCTGCCTCTCTGACTGACATCTCACAGATGTCTGCTCACCATCTGAAAATCAACAAGCCTGAACTACTTCTCTTTTCGGGAAAAGATTCTCCTACCCAGGACTTGAGTTTGGCAACTCCGTGTTAACGCTCACTTTGACTACTAGGAACCTTGGCGTGACACTCGACAGCCAACTCTCCCCGACTCACAACATCACTGCGACAACATGATCCTGTAGATATGTCCACTTTTGTACCTCTGAAAATCAACCCCAACAAGACAGAAAAACTTCTTTCCGGGAAAAGGTTCTCCTACACAGAACTATTAAGCATAGTCTACTACTAAGACTATACCTTGACTAAAAAACACTAAACCAACTGTAGCACTTAAATTGTACTTATAATGGTTCTTATCTATAGCAAGTTGTAAATCTGCTTATCTGATGAAATTGCACTTTCTTGTCCTTCTGGGTTTTGAGCGCCCGGAGCTACTTGTCTCACGCGTCTTGATATTAGGGTTGGGTACCGAGAACTGTTGCAATATTGGTACCGGTTCCTACACGGCCAGTACCTACCGTAGCGAAACGCAAAGCACAGGTCGGTGCTTGCTTTCAGTGCCTGAGCAGATTGAAAAATGTTATTTACACTACTTTGATGACGCCGTCCCAGCAACAGCGAACGATAACGTACCGCTTGTGCAGCTACAGTAGCTAGCTTGCCATCTGTCTTCTATTTATATTTACTTAAATCAGTGTTTCCCCATAGTTATTAAAATCTGCACTTTTCCGCCCCAATGGACATAAACGTTATAAACTTATAAACGTTAGTGATAAAATAAACCCCAACAAACACTAACAGGGTAAAACACCACAACACCTTGTGACACATAAACAATTTGTAACACTAATAATTGTACATTTATAAAAATGACCCCATCCTGCCCAAGAGAGGAGCTGTGTCTGTTTGGAGGGTTTTTGGTTTTGGAAAATCCAACGTAAGTTACATCAGATCAGAAAAACGATTTCTGTCGAGCCTCTGGTGGAAACACCAGCAGCCAAAACAAGCAAACACGCTAACTAGCTAACTCGGCGGCCAGTTGCGAGCAAGTTGGCCAGCGAGTGGCGAACAGCTGTTCAGGTAGCCGGCGGTCCATTTCGGGGTCAAAGAATTAATGTCTTTACTTGAAAAAGGAATACAGTCACATACCGGGATACAGTCAGAATCTTTCTAAATACCGTGATACGGATTTTTGGCCATGGGGGTCCTATCTGGACAATGGTGGTGATTAGGGAGGTCACGATACCAAAATTATGACTTTGATCCGATTCCTGCCATAAATATCCTGATATCCAAAACTTACAATACCAGAATTCAATACTACAAACATGATATGATACGGGTATATTTATCTATAATAGCAATAAATAAAACATATGTATGGTTCCCTTTTTACCAGCTTGTTCCTACCCAAATCTGAATGCTCAACAAATGGCATTAATATTAGTATTAGCCTACAGCAACATAGGAAGGAAAACTACGTCATAGCATTGAGCACACGGATATGTAATGCAGTCACAGTATTTCCACATTTCGCCTCTGGCTTATTTTTTCCCAACAAGCTGATGATGGTCAACAAGAGCTGAACATGACAAGGAGCGGAGCGCGCTCTGATCACGCTATTTTAATGAAGTATTGTTTCTAAAAAATATGTAAACTCCTATCGTTGTTAACGCCTGGTTACCGCGATACCTTTTCAGTATCAATACACTGTGCAATAGTGGTGATAATGATTACATTATTAGAGAATAAACTTACTTTGGTGACCTGGTTCTCATATTCCTTTTTCAGCTCTCCAGGCTGACTCACTCTGGGAAAACAAACCGATACTACATACACACACACACACACACACACACACACACACACACACACACACACCACACTTTATTTTTGTTAATTTGTTTTTGAAAGAACCACGTACAATTCAAACATAAATGTCACCATGTAACTGTAGCAGATTTGTGCTTTAAGCCAATTTTCCTCTGTAGTCCCTGCAGGTCAAAGCAAGTATAATGCAATGACAAACAGGAGACAGATACGAGCCCTGAAAGAAAGACACACTAGGACATTACAAATGTGTCCCTTAAGGAGAGCTGAGATGTTACACATGGTCCATTGTGGCAGGTGCCAATTATCGTACGTACGTATGTACAATAATTGGGCTCAGTTATGGAGGTCCTCTCCCCACAACCAGACCATCAGTATTATTCAATGTCTGTGTGTTCTGTACCTCCAGGCTCCTCCTCCTCCTGCCCGGTGAGGCGGCGCTGACACTGCAGGGGGAAGCAGGTCTGGATCTGGTCCCACAGAGTCTGGTCCACCAGAGAGTTCTTCCTGCTGTTCAGACGGGCCCAGGTAGAGACCCTCCTTCTACACAGGGGGCAGCAGAGGGTGGCTTTGTCCACCGACTCCAGGAAGCACACCTATGCCACAACATAGAGATATGTTGTGACCCACAAGGTATATATACACACACGTACATACACGCATGCATGCACCTACATCGGTTTCCTACATACGTGTGTTTGTTTCTTTGTTTCGTACATAAGGTGTGTGCGCCTGAGTGTTACCTTGCAGAAGGTGTGTGTGCAGGGTAGCGTCACAGGCTCCAAGAAGATCTCCAAACACACCGGACATCGGCAGTCCTCCAGAGACAGAGCTCTTCTTCTCTTACCTTCTCTGTCTGACCCCTCCACCTCTACATCTGACAACATCTTCTTCTTCTCAATACCAGAACCAGGTATCAGTAGTTAGTGTTCACTTATCTGCTGGTTACAAGTGTTAAAGTATAAAACGAAGAAACAACAAACTAACGTTAGACGCTAGCTTTAGCATCTATTAAGTTTGTTTACGGAGACTCACCTGAGGTCTCCACAGGTTAACAAACACAGGTACAGATGAACTTTAACAGGAACCTTAGTACTGTGACGTGTTCACTCAACTGAGCTATGTTCACCTAGACGTTTGTTACAGCTTCCGGTAATGCTAAAGTTAGCTACTGATGTAGCTTCCCGGCTAACTTTAGCGCACACCTCAAACAGCGGAAGGCTGGAGGATTAACGGCTAGCTGTTAAAATGCTGCAGATAACGTGGTCGAACCAGCGGTTGACCGCAGGTATCGAGCCTGTAGGAAATCCACCGCGAAACGACCAACGGATCCACAGTCCGCGCGTCAACCCATTCTTTGACGCAGCGCGCATGCGCACAACCCGCCAGCTGACGCCATCAAACTTCCGCCAGGGCTGCTTCCGCAACAGTCGGAAATCACAGCTTCTTCTTCATTTACATGTATGCTGCATTACTGGACCCCGTTCCTCGTAGGTGGCTAACTGACTTAGCTGGATAATTTTCAGGATACATTACAATGATCAGGTTTGGCAAAATCACCAAAACAACACATCAAAAAACTTCTGAGCCAGCTGGTTTTAGTTCATCACTCCCCGGAAAAAAGGACAGCTCTCTTCCTCATTGAGGAAGTTGCGATAGCAGATAGATTCACGTTTTATATAGAGAGTTGTCTGACATCAAGATCCGTTATGACATCATATGCTGTAGACAGGACTGGATTTCTTTACAAGACCTTCTGGAGCTGTCAGTCTAAAGTCTTGGGATGCAGAGAACATCTGGAGCATGCCGTGCTGCTTGTTTATTTGGCGCTTAATAAACTTCTGGATGATGATTATGAGTAATACAAACATACTGATTCGCCCATACACAGATTCACACCCATAATAAAACTCCTGCATACGTATGCACATATATATGATACATACAGTACATATATCCTCATAACTATTGATTCGTATCAATTAGACCCTTTGGGCTTGTTTTGATCTACTTATTCTACTTAAGAGCTGAGATCATTATTCTCATTGGATGATGATGAATTCCATGAAGCCTCCAACCAGCAGCACATTTAAAGAACTATAATCTGATTAATTCGTGATGAGGCACCTAAAATGAGCAGATACATTTTCCCAACACTTACGCATTTCACGTCTGCGATACTTTGTCGGGCTTGTAGCCTCGCAGGGGGGCGGTGTCAGTTTTTTGCCATGATTATATGACTCCTTTTATTTTCTATAGAATAAAAGTGCACATCAGTCACAGACGGCTTTAGTCTGTACACGTGACACCTCTTGTCCCAAAACGCTCACACCAACACAGGAAAAACTAAAAATGAAAAAACATTCGATGGGGAGAATAAAAGGAACCCTTTATAGACAGAGGAGACAATATTCAGTATATAACCACCAGATCGTAACTATTATAAATATGTATTAATGGTCATCTCCTGCTGAATATATGAAAAGGACGCTCTTCTTCTACCCTAGTTTATTTAATGAGACGGTTGGAACTGAGATAGCCTGACTTCAATCATCTCATTTACATGAGCTGGCTAATGGGACATTTGATCGACTTAGTTTAACCACGTACGGGGCCTTGTTGTGTTATTGCTCAGTATATATTGTATTTAATTTACTTTTAACACTCAATGATCACGTGCTCCCCAAGTGTGACACGTGTGTATATATAAACACACACTTGGTTACTCTCTGCCATGTTACAAATCATGAGTTATGAGAGATTTAATATTTTTCCACAGTATAACGATTGACTTGTTTGTATTATGATGATTCATCGGTTTGTATGTTTATATTATTAGGATTTAGCTGTTAGTTTGCATTATACAATGTTTATAATGTTTGGACACACAAGACAGTAGGAGGAAGTAAACTGGCCCTTTAATTCAACAGAAAACTGAGTGAATTTAATATATTCCAACACAGAACAAGGGTTTGGCCTTCCATTAAACAGAACTCATATAAGAAACGTCTAATTATGTCTTTTTATCTGTTTGACATATTTGTTTTTTACACATTAAAAATACATAAAACTTTTAAAGCAATAGCAAAACATTCTGCGATTATTGTGTGTTGACAAATGATGTGTGAGGATGGATCTTTATCCCATTTCTGACCCAAGAACTGGGCGGATGGATACACAGTCGTTGACAGGAAATAGATCCGTTTGTTTGATTGATGTGTTCATCACCTGTATATTTGAACAGAGCCAGGCTAGCAGTTTCTGGTCTCTATGCTAAACTAGGCTTGCTGTTATCAGTCTCTATGCTAAGCTAGGATAGCTCAGTCTCAACCACTCCCCCTTCGGGGCCTACTGCTGCATGAAGCCTTCCGCCCAGGGAAAGCCGTTCTTCTGCTTTCTGCATTTGCTGGCCGACTCACAGCTCTGGAAGTCGTCTACACATTGATGTTTCTTCAGCTGCCTTGAGTCAGAGAAGCCCTGGCCGCAGTGCTCGCAGGTGTACAGCTTGACCCCGGTGTGGATCTGCATGTGAGACTTGAGCTGGTTGGACTGCCTGAACTTCCTGTTGCACACCACGCACTCGTAGGGTTTTTCTCCGGTGTGGATCAGCAGGTGGCGATGGTAGTTCTGCGGCGTCCTGAACTCTTTGCTGCACTCTTCACACTTGTGAGGCTTGACTCCGCTGTGCAGAAGCTCGTGCTGCTTCAGCTGTGACATCAGCAGAAAGCCCTTCTGGCAGATGCTGCAGACGTGGGGCCGGTCGCCGCTGTGCTGCCTCATGTGGTACAGGTACAGGTGGCGCAGGTGGAAGGACTTACCGCAGGTGTCGCAGGTGAAGTCCTTGTTCTGGGCGTGGCTCTTCTCGTGTGTCCTCAGGGTGGTGTTGCTGCTGAAACTCTTCAGACAGCTCTTACAGCTGTAGGGCTTAGCTCGGGTGGGTCTGGGTCTACCCAACAAACTTCCGACCTTATGCTGGTCTTTGTTGTCGTGGACAAGTTGTTGGTGCTTCTGCAACTGGCAGTTGTAGAAAAAGGTCTTTCCACAGAGGTCACACATGAAGGGTTTCTCCATGCCGTGAACCAGCATGTGTGTCTTCAGAGCCCAGGTACCCGTGAAGCCCTCTCCACATTTATCACACCTGAGAGCGGAACAAATAACGTGTTACAGTCAGGGTTAAACACACACATCAACCCACCAAATACAATACAAGGCGCTGGTATAATTAATCGCAGTTAAAGATTCACATGAGTGCAAAAAAGAAAAGCTGAGCTTAGTACCAACCTGCTGACGATGGGACAGAACTATGATCCGAATGTACACTATTTAATTGACTGGCTGATTGCAAATAAATGTTAAATTCAAATGTAAAAAATGGTTATTTGAAGGCATTGGGTGTGCAGTCCCTTTTTAAAGTATATCTAATACTTCATTTTCAATTAATCTGCCAAAAAATAGTGATTGAATTCTTTTATAATTCAGTCATTTCAAACGTCACTTTAGTGAGAAAAAGAGGCAGTATTTTCAAGCTGCAACTGGAGATGTTGAATCCTGAATTGTGCTTTTGAACTCTGACCCTGCCCTCTTCCTCTGGAGGAGCAGTGAGGAGTGAGGTTGAGTACCTGAAGGGCTTCTCTCCGTTGTGGAGGCGCAGGTGTCTCTGGAAGTTGTACTTGAGACCAAAGCTGAGTCCACAGGTCTGACACATGAAGGGTTTCTCCCCGGAGTGGACCACTCGGTGCTGCAGCAGCCCCATCTTACATTTAAAGGCCTTGTCGCACTCGCAGCACTTATAGGGCCGCTCCTCGGAGTGGGACCTCTTGTGGACGCGCAAGTTGCTGGCGGTGGAGAAGCTCTTCCCGCAGGCGGGGCAGGCGTAGGGCCGCGCCCCGGTGTGGACGGTCTGGTGCTCGCGGAGGCTCTTCTTCCTGGTGAAGCTTTTCCCGCAGACGTCACACATGAAGGGCTTCACCTGGGCGTGTGACACCTCGTGGTAGCGGAGCGCACCGGCCGAGGTGAAGGTGCGCTCGCAGACATGGCACTGCAGCGGGGTCTTCTTCAGCCGGTGAGAAGCCTGGTGGACTCGGAGCTGCCGCAGCAGCCTGAACTTCCTGTCGCACTGGTCGCAGTGAAGTAGCTTGTCCGGGTCCTTCTGCTGAGCCTCCCGCAACTCGTGGCTCTGCAGGTGCTTCTGCAGACTCTTGGCCTTGCAGAAGCCTTTGTCACAGGAGCTACAGGGAAAAGGTTTGAGGTGGCACGACACATGTTTCCTCAGCTGGTGTTTCTGATGGAAGCCTTTGTTACAGAGTTCACAGAAGAACCTCTTCTCCTTGTATAGCTCCCTCCTCCTCTTTCTCTCCAGCTCCTTCTGCCTCTCCTCTTCCAGACCTGCTCCAGAAGACATTACATTACAATCAGATCCAGAGCTCACAAGTTACCTTCCACACTTTCTTGTGCGCTTTGACCTGAATCTCACTTCATTATTATTCTGTAACTACCTGTCTCACCGGGTTGACTGTCCAACGTCGCTTCAACGGTTTCCATCTTGATTTCTGTTTCCTGGGACACAGAAGAGAGGTTAAGTTATCATTAGAAACAAGATTAAGTACAAAAACCTTTTTGAAAATTATTCTTCAACTCAGTTGCTTTTCTGTACAAGTACAATTATTTTATTTGTGATGGGCAGGTGAACGCGTTATTATCACGTTAACGCATTAATACAGACAATTATTGTACTGCGCAGTTTAGAAATATATATTATTAATATAATTATGCTTGTACCTGCTCATAAAAAAGAAAACGGATTAATAAATGTTAACTGTTGCTTGGGAAGGTGCCAGTTATAAATATAATATAATAAGGTGCCCTTTGTTTTAATACTATAATATCAATGTCCTGGCAGGGTTAAATAGCTTTGGTTTTATTTGATTTGATTAAATACAATTATATTTACCAGAATAAATTTGGGCAAACACTACTTTTGACTTAATTATTGAATTAATCGCAATTACAAATTTTAATTGTTGACCAGCACTAATATTTATATATTATAAAAGACTTACAACAACTACAACAGACTGGTCCACTTCAGGTGATGGCATATTTTCTACCGTTGTCACTGGTAGACTTGTGGGCTCACTGATTGGCTGATTTTTATCCAAAGGAAGCGATGTTACTTCCCCGGGTAACTCATCAGGATCTGTGGAACCCTGGTTGACTTCTAACACCACCACAGTTGGAGAATCCTCTGAGTCGTAAGATGTGGTTTGATGAGGTTTCTCCGGGAGCACCGGGAGGGTGGGGCTGCTCTGGCTCGTGATTGGTCCTGGCTGGCTGATGATGACCAAAGGCACCTGAAGGTTGCTTCTTGTTCTGCGTCTGGATTTAGCGGAGTTGAGGATGGCCATAGCGAGGGCCGCCGGGTTGGCAGCTGATTGGTTGATGTCCAGTGACAAGGCGGGACCATCTGGGGGATTCAGTATGATGAAAAACAGCCCCACGGGAAACATCTCACATCATGTGTAACCCTTCTTCCTTTATCTTTGAGTGATAAAACACTGTTATTTTACAGAATCAAACTTTTGTGCTGTTACTAAAGTGGCTACGTAAAGTGTAAGGTGAAACCATTCCTACATACAGTCTATGAGGTCACCGTAGGGCTAACAACAATCAATAACCCACAACAAACGCTCCATAACAGGGTAAAACACAACAACTTGTGACACAAACAGTTTGTAACACATAATTGTACATTTATAAAAATGACCCCCGCCGAACTGCATGCTGGGTAACGCTCACAACAACAATGAACTCTCTTGCTACATGAAAACACGGAAAAGAGCGATACGGGCGGAACAACGAGAGACCAGAGATGCACCAACACAACTTGTGCCCAAGAGAGGAGCCGAGTCGTAAGTTAGATCAGAAAACGATTTATTGCAAAGTTGGTTGAGCCGCTGGTATTTTCTCTGGTGGCAACACTAGCGGGCTACGAGGTCACCACGTTCCTATGTAGAGTCTAGAAAGTAATACCTATGGTCTACGAGGTCCCTATGTTACTAAGTACAGTCTATGAGGTCACTACGTTCTGATAGAGGCGACTTAAAAGTCTCATTAGGTGAAACCGTTCCCTAATAGGTCAATCTACCTAGACCCGTGAAGCATTAAGAGAAACTGAGTTCAACAACTTTGGGTGCGGGCGGACTTCCTTCCTTTAGTTCCTTCACTCCTCAGAATGTATTTACACCAACAGTTTTCCCTATTGATCCAACTAAATTTAAAACGCTTCATAGTTTCCATGAACAAAGATGTAATCTGCTCAGTGAACCTTGACTCACCTGATGATTTGATCTTATAAACCGTCTGAGGCTTCTCTACCTTTGACTTCAGTTCACTCTCCAAATGTCCCACTTTGTGCTTCAGAGCTTCATTTTCCATCACTAAGCTAACAATGAGCTCTCTGAATACTCTGCAGATCTTACGACCAGCCTCTCTGGTCACCACGTGGAGGACGGAGGTCAGCAAATCCTGCAGGGAAGGCGTTAACCTTAAAGTTAGTTCAAGGTTATTTGTGTTAAATGCCATACTGTAATCCAGCTTCCTTTTCACCAGTAAACTGAAGTTCTGGTAAGAACGGCAAGAAGACATTTTATATTTCACATGAGCTTCAACGGATTAAATATTAATGAATTAATTGAGAAAAACAATCAACAGATTATTGAATACTGAATATTTTTCTGGTTCATCAATCATCAATCTGAATTCCATATAATATATTGAATTGGAAAGCAGCTTCTACAATAGTTGCAACAATTATTTGACTTATGTGTTAGAGAAGACATTCTTTGATTTAAGCTCCTTAAATGTAAATATTGTGATGTCTTCTTTACTCCTCTATGACATTAAAATATCTTGGAGTTATGGACAGTACTTGACATTTGATGACGTCAGCTCCGGCTTTTGGGAAAGAAACTCGGACAACTAATTGACAAATCAAAGAAATAATCAATTGACGGCAATTGTCCATCGTCACAAACCAGTTAAAAGGGAGTGACGACATGTAGGCTGAGGAGGCGGGACATCACCATAATTTACTAAATGAAGATCACGCCGTATTGAAGAAGACTTGTAACTAGAGATTGAGACCATAAACTCATGTTTATGGTCTCAATCTCAAAAGGGAACAATTCAAAAGAAGTCATTTTCTCAGACTACTATACAATTCAATTTAATTCATATTAATATATTTTTTTTACTATTAATCCATTATAATTATATAATCAATTCAGTTATTATTAGATCAATAAATTTCTAATTCTATCCTAAATTAATATTCTTTTATCATTAGGTAATTATTTGATCAATAAACTATGAGGTCCGTCTAAATTTGAAATCACGTATCTGTAGTCTCGCGTAATTTTAACTCCCACCCCAAGAAGGAAGTGACATAGGGATTTTCCTCTGAAGCAGTGTAGTCATTTACAAACGTTATATATGTATTTACTGGTGTGTGTGTGTGTATATATATATATATATATATATATATATATATATATATATATATACACACACACAGTTAATTACGTGTCCTCTCACCCGTCTCTCCGGGCGGTCCCTCGTCCCCTCAGCGAGAACACACACGGCTGATTCCACCGCCGCCTCCATGATCTGCTCCGTCTGACTAACAAAAGTTTCGGTTCTCTCCATCACGGCCCGCGAGCTTCACGGAGGGTCTCTCGAGGGTAGACGGAAGTTCTGTCCCGTTCTGCCGTGTCTATAATTGTAGGAGAAACCGTGAAACACGAACACTTTGGATCTTTGTATCCAACATGGCGCTTTGATTACATCCGGTTCACTTAGAGCTCCCACTTTTCAAAGTAAAAGTGTCGTGGTCACGTTTGTTTTTCCAAACCTACAGAACACTTTTAACTGACACTTTAACTGAATTTTTGCATTAGGTCTGCCTTCACGCTCCCGAAGACATAATGTAGCTGTTGATTACGATAAGGAGAAGAGTCACATCACGGTGTATAACCATATACGTCTAATTAAACAATAGAGTTACACACTATGACCAGAAAAAGGCTTTGACTAGAAACTAGAAACTAGAAAATGCATTTCCTGCAGAAGATGCGTTGGAATGCTGAAAGCTAAAAGCTTAAATTAATTTTAAATTGATCAAAATACAGATATGATACTATTAGTCATAGCACTATGTGTAGTAAAATTAGTGGTAGTTGTAGTATTAATAGCAGCCTAAATACAAGTACTTTTTGTTATATGGGGACCTTTATTCCTCAGACGGCTGAAAAAGACAAAGCACTACGTGACCTCCTCTTGAAAAATAACTGCTGGGTGTGGGACCAGGTAACGGCAATTAAGGAGCTGAAGGAGGCACTTGCTTCTCCTCCGGTGCTGGCCATGTATGACCCAAACAGAGACACTAAAGTATCAGCTGATGCATCTTCGTATGGCTTGGGAGGCGTTATTCTCCAGAAGGTTGACGGGAATTGTTCCTGTGGCTTATGCATTGCGGTCACTCTCTCCAACTGAACAACCATTGAAAAAAACATTTAATGCCCTCTGAGGCAAATTTAGGATTTTGGGCTGAGTCCCTCAGCTCCTTTAATTGACAGTTTCTGCAAGTCGGAATTCTTAAAGACATTCTTAAATTACATTCCATACTATTTTATTCTATTTCAAATCTGTTAACGTCTTTTTTTAATCCTTTTAATGACTTTTTATTTTATGTTTCAATGTATCAATGTTCTTAACTGTCGATGAATCTCTTGCTTTTGTTTGGATGTTTCTAATGGTTTTATGTGAAGCACTTTGAATTGAGTTTTGTGAAGTGCAGTCCTTGGGGGGAACGTGGAATAACGAGGATACAGCAATGGGTTACTGCAAAAAGTTTTTTATTCTGTCTGTTTTAATCACACGAGCGTCCGGCTCCAGCTTCCTCGCCTGCCTCAGTCTCCTGTCGCTGCGGATCTCTCCTTCTTAAGGATCACACACACACAGACACACACACACACCCTGATTACTCCCACCTGAGGCCAATTATGCCTCCCCCTGGCACCGTTCCCCGAACCACTCCCTTCTCCGTCCCCTCTGCAGCTGAGCCAAACCACGCCCGCCACCACATCCTTGTTGTTGAAGTGTGCTGTACAGATAAAATTGCCTTGCCTTGCCTTAAGCAGCTTAGTTGGAATCAGATCCAAGAGAAAAGTAGAAGATTTAGACTTCTCAGTCAAGGTTGATGAAAGAGAAGTCATCCAAGTAGGTATCAGGGCCCACTGCTGCATCCAAGGTTCCTACGTCCGAGGACGGGTCAGCACTGGTTGAAGGCAGGAGACCATCAATTTTCTCTTTGATAGTCAGAATCTTATCATTGAAGACATTCATGAAGTCGTTACTGCTGAGACCTAAGGGCTAAAGCCTCGTTTATACTTCTGCGTTTTCAGAGCGACGCAAGGAAACGCAGACACAAGATCCCCTTCCGTGTCTTTTCATACTTCCTTGCGTGCGTCGACCCATTTTTCTAGACTAGCAGCGCACGAGGCTATGATTGGTCTGCTAACTACGTCCTTTAAGGAGTCTCACATTTCCGTTTTCATAGCACAATACCGCCATTATTAAAACGAAGAATGTTTACGAGATCAAACGAGAAAAACATGTTACTCCACCTGTTGTTCTGGCGGTGAATTGCTCTGCAACACACGCAAGAACCATGAATTGAAACGAGTGCGTCGACACGGTGCGTAAAGATGCAGAAGCATGCGCCAACCTTAAGGAATAGACTGCTCGACAGAGCTGTGGTTCTGTTAGACTGGCTACAGTGCTGATAAGTTATCAGTTAAGTTACTTGACATTAGTAACTGATGTTAACTCCGTCATGCTGCCCCCCCTTACATACTTTATACGTTTTTCGGGTTTAAGGCTTTAATTGTTAAGCCCAGCGGGTTGCTAGGCAACGGTAGCAGTGGAGGTAAAGCTGATGACCCAAGCAGGAAGTCAGCCTATGCGGTTGTTGGAGAACCCAGGCCAGGTCTACCGCGAAAGCTGCTGAAAACTAGAGGCTACAGAGACGCAGCCTAGCGACTTTGAGACAAAAGCTATAGACAGATTTCACCACTGCATCCCAGAATGCTTTGCTTCCGTCAGATGTTACCTTTGATTTGACATCACATGAATTAATCAGCTCACTCACATCCATCGCCAACAACAAGTAATTTCTCTCTGAAATATTTGTTCATTAACCCAAAAACCCAGTTTGTCCCCTGACTCTCACGTGACCTTAAGGAAATGGTCATGTGACCTTTAGCTGAATGTCATGTGACCTTCAGGAAACAGTCATTTCACCTTCAGGTGAATCTCATGGTAAGGCCCTCACATTTAACCAGAGGTGTAGTTGTCTGATAGAATAAACAAAACAGTATCAAATTTTACATCAACATCTTGGGCCCAGAAAAGCTCAAACCGCTGAGTCCAACAGGAGTAAACTGGAATTAGACTGCAGTTAAACTTGAGTCAAACTAGAGTTAAACTGGAATTACAATAGAATTAAACTCTGGGGTTGAACTAGAGATAAACCGTAGCTAAACTGCTGTTAAACTGCAGTCTAATTTGATTTAAACTGCACTCAAACTGGAGTTAAACTCTAGTTAAACTACGGTTAAACTGGAGTTAAACTGGAGACAAACTGCTCTTAACAGTTAGACTGCAGTCTAACTGGAATCCATTTAAAGTCTAATAAAACTGGTTGAACTGTGTTTTGACTCGAGTTAGCCTGCAGCTAAACTGCAGTTATGGATGATACCAAACCAAAAATGTTATTTTGTTATATGAACATAAAAAAATCATTACTTACTGTCTTTTTCTTCCACACACAGATTCACAGATTACCTTTTAATTATAAAAACATGTTTGATTGACATATTCAGATTATTCTTTTCACAGAGTGGAGATTATAAACTTTTTTTTCTCTTTACGGCATTCTGCTCCACAACTGTCCTTAACCTTAAAATACAACCTTAAAATACATTTGAATCTTTTCACGTGGTCAGATATAAAAAATATCCAGCAGAAAGACAACAGAAAACTTTGCTACACCTTTAGGCCACGCCTCCCAGTGCTCTGACTGGACAGAAGGACACCTGATCAACTACGCACAATAATTGTTTCTGTTTCCTCAAATAGTTTGATGCTTTTCATGTTTTGTAAAAGAATTTAGTTAATTTAAGTGTTAATAATTAGTACAAAATAAAATGGTTAATATCTTCTTAATAATGATTTTATCACATAATCTTTTTGACTCTGTCTAGACATCCGGATCGAGACCCACATGAGGTGACTTCATTTATAAAACCATTAGGATACATCTTTTTATAATTTGAACAATAATTAAAATATTTACCGTTTAGGGATAACAAAAACTGTCACATGATCAGACTCAGTAAATAGAGTATTAAATATTGATTTATTTGAATAATGAATGTGTAGAAATTATGTTGTTGTTTCTGTTCATTTTATAGATATTTGGTTATTTTCTTTCTTCTCTTTGATGTCAATATTCTCTGCTGTATTTTTTTATTAGTGCCATACTTGATTAATTAATAATTGAAGGTCCAGTAATATAGGCTTCATCACTTTAAATTTAACAACTTTATTCATGTGTTAACGCCTACAGCTCGCAGTGATACGGGTTAGGCTTAACTTCCGCTAACTGATGTTTGTAAATTTGATTAAACTCGATAGACTGATTGACGGCAGTGAAGGGTCAGCAGATACTGTCCATTAAACAAATAGAGAAAAACAGCAGTTCGGAGCATAAACAAGCTGTTAATGTGTCCTGATGGCTTCATCTTCATCATCATATTTATCATCATCATTATCACCACCACCATCAATGACTACATTTACATGCACACTAATATTATTCTTTGATACGACTCATCCAAACAGATTATTCTGAAATAGACTTAGTTTACGGGAGGATTCCTTGGACGTGTATTCAGCACATTCCAAAAATAAACATGACTTCTTGCGTGTTTTCCTTTTTGAAGAACCATGAAAACAAAAGATGGAACAGTGACAACAAGGGAACACCACAGGAGCAAAATGACGGCACGAGAGAAATTCATCTGATGGGCATCACTGAAGGCCCAATGGAAACATTTCATGTGATCTCTATTGGCCACATTGACATCTTAGTAGGAGAATTATCTTATTTTGAATAGGGACATAGTCGTGGTTTCTGTGTGCTGTTTTCAGATGGCCGTGTCCCAGAACACTGCTGCCGTCTGTCCGGCGACGGCGGCGTAGGGCGGCGGCTGCTTTCTCTTCCAGCTGGGCAGGATGGGCATGCTGTCCTGTTTACAGAGATTCTTCTCAGGATGCTGACGAGCTTTAATCTCTTGACATAAAACTTGTTTCTTCTCAATCATCTCCATCATGGTGGCGTCTCCGCTGAGCCAAGGCATCTGCAATCAATCAATCAATCAATCAATTAAGCAATTGACCAATCGATCAACTAATCTAACAATTAATTGAACAATCAACCAATCGATCACCTTTTACTTTTGCCTCATTGATCACTTTCTACCTTTTAATACAAATTTGAATACTTTCTACCTCATACTAATTAATCCCTGTATAATTTATTGATCACATTCTTCCTTTATTATTCATTGATCACTTTCTAGCTTCATCACTCATTGTTTATTAGTGTTTATTAGCAGAGTGTGGGACATGAAATGCATTGTGTGTTTTGGCTATTGAGTAATCTTTTACAAAAAGAGAAGATACACATGTGTATCTTTAAAAGTTCTCTGAATGAGATCTAATTCCTTGGTAGAATCGAAGGGACATTTGAACACGTTGGATAAAAGCGACAGCTAAATTATAATTGTACCATATTGTAATGGTACAATAACTAGTCATAGTTTGTATGTACATACGCAGTGTTCCTGCTACAGGCTCTTTGAGAGTGGCGCTGGATGCTATTGCTCCTCTGGAAAGAAGAATAGCAACAAGAAGGAAGTCTGCTCCGTGGTATAACCCTTAAACATGGAACCTAAAGCAAACTGTGCGGAAACTTGAACGATTATGGCGTTCCACCAAATCAGAAGGATCTAGGCTAGTTTGGCAAGACAGCCTTAAAACGTATAAGAAGGCTCTCCGTAACGCAAGAGCATCTTATTACTCATCATTAATAGAGACAAATAAAAACAACTCCAGGTTTCTCTTCAGCACTGTAGCCCGACTGACAGAGAGTCACAGCTCTGTCGAGCCGTGTATTCCTTTGGACCTCACTAGTAACGACTTCATGAACTTCTTCAATGATAAGATTCTGACTATCAAAGAGAAAATTGATGGTCTCCTGCCTTCAACCAGTGCCGACCTGTCCTCCGATGTAGGAACCTTGGATGCAGCAGTAGGCCCTGATGCCTGTTTGGATGCCTTCTCTTCCATCAACCTTGATCAACTGACTTCTTTATTTTGAAAGTCTAAATCTTCTACTTGTCTCTTGGATTCGATTCCGACCAAGCTGCTTAAGGAAGTTTTTCCTTTAGTTAGCACATCCTTATTAGATATTATGAATCTGTCTTTGTTGACAGGACATGTACCACAGTCCTTCAAGGTAGCTGTAATTAAACCTCTTCTTAAGAAACCTACTCTTGCTCCAGAGGTGTTGGCTAACTACAGACCTATCTCTAATCTTCCCTTCCTCTCTAAGATCCTTGAGAAATCCGTCGCAAATCAATTATGTGACTTTCTACAAAACAATGCTTTGTTCCAGGATTTCCAGTCAGGATTTCAAGCGCATCACAGTACAGAAACAGCACTGGTGAAAATTACGAATGATCTTCTACTTGCATCGGACCAAGGACTCATCTCTTTTCTTGTCTTGCTGGACCTCAGTGCCGCATTTGATACCATAGACCATTGTATCCTGTTGCAGAGACTAGAACATTTAATTGGTATCAAAGGAACTGCACTCAGCTGGTTTAAATCCTACTTATCGGACCGATCCCAGTTTGTGCTTGTAAACGGTGAATCCTCAAAGACCACCAATGTTGGTCACGGAGTCCCACTAGGTTCTGTACTTGGACCGATTTTATTTACCCTCTATATGCTTCCTTTGGGCGATCTTATCAGGAAACACCACATAAACTTCCATTGTTATGCAGACGATACTCAGCTGTATCTGTCGATCAAGCCAGAAGAGACGGACCAGCTAGTTAGACTTCAAGAATGTCTTGGAGACATCAAAACTTGGATGACCGGCAACTTCCTGATGCTAAACTCAGAAAAAAAGTTATCCTGATAGGCCCAGAGCCCCTTCGAAGCCAGCTGTCACGTGATACAGTTTTTATGGATGGAATTGCTCTGGTACCCAGCAGCACCGTCAGGAATCTGGGAGTTCTCTTCGACCAGGATATGACCTTCAACTCGCATATAAAGAAGACTTCAAGGACTGCCTATTTTCATCTACGTAACATATCAAAAATCAGGAACTTCCTGTCTCAAAGTGATGCAGAAAAATTAGTTCATGCGTTTGTCACTTCCAGACTGGACTACTGTAATTCTTTGTTATCAGGCTGCTCTTGTAAATCTCTTAAGTCTCTCCAGTTGATTCAGAATGCTGCAGCACGTGTATTAACAAGAACTAAGAAAAGGGATCATATCACTCCTGTATTAACTTCTCTGCACTGGCTCCCTGTTAAATCAAGAATAGATTTTAAGGTACTTCTCCTCACCTACAAGGCACTTGCTGGTGAGGCACCGTTGTATCTTCAAGAGCTTGTAACACCTTATTGCACTACAAGGCAGCTGCGCTCCATAGATGTTGGGTTACTTGTTGTTCCTATGGTTTTAAAAAGTAGGCTGGGGGCCAGAGCCTCCAGTTATCAAGCTCCTCTTTTGTGGAACCAGGTTCCACTTTCAGTCCGGGGGGCAGATTCGGTCAGCTCTTTTAAAGTAAAACTTAAAACTTTCCTCTTTGATTCTGCCTATAGTTAGGGCTGGCTCACGTTAGCCCGGACCAGTCCTTAGTTAAGCTGCTATAGGCTTAGAATGCCGAGGGAATTCTTAGGACACACTGAGCTCCTCTCTCACGCTCTCGTTCTACCATAATTCAAGTTTTATTAATGCACATGACTAATTCAGCTTCTTTCCGGGAGTTTTTTTTTGTGCTTTCTCCCCTATCAGGTCTCCGTAGATCGTGGTTCCTTCGGGACCCTGGTCCTGACACCTACCGTGGCCACGCTGACGCCTGCTGCTGCTATCGTCATCATCATCATTATTATTTTAGATATTAATCATATTACTGTACTCGTAAACCAACATTACCCTCTCCTAAAGTCTCTGTGCTCTCCCTCCCCACAGGCTTCTGTGGATGGTGGTTCTATGTGATGGTGGTGGCCCCTGCAGTGGTCCTGCTGTGCGCCTGGCTTACTACTCACAATTACTTGAATAATTTCTGTCATATAATTGCATGTATTATACATTGTTCATTCTGTACACATGGCATCCATTGTAGTCTGTCCATCCCGGGAGTGGGATCCCTCCTCTGACGTTCTCCCTAAGGTTTCTTGCCTTTTTTCCCTCTTGGAAGTTTTTTTTCATTTTTTGGGGAGTTTTTCCTGTGCCGATGGAGGGTTTCGGGACAGAGGATGTTGTATGTGTACAGACTGTAAAGCCCTCTGAGGCAAATTTGTAATTTGCGATTATGGGCTATACAAAATAAAATCAATTGAATTGAATTGTTCCGTGACTACTTCTTCTTTTGCTATGTTTATACCCCAAAAATGGGTTGACAGTGGTTCTCGCATCTTATCTGTAAACAACAGCTTGACTATGTCACACCTGTATGTCAAGTTGGGTTTTTGTCCTGTCTCTACGTTTGTTTTCGTGACTTCCTGTTTTATTTTAGAGATTAAATATTCTCTCGTTTCAGGTTCCTTTCCCTTCCTGATTTGTCAGCCGTCTGATTGTCTTCCCTGATTCCTGATGTGTCCAGCTGTTCCCTCTTCCCCCATGTGTTCATATAGTCTGCGTCTCCCTTTGTCTTGTGCCAGTGTGTCGTCCTACGTCGTCATACCTGCCAGTGTCCAAGATCCATAGTTTGTCTAATCTCGTGACCATAGTTTTACCTTGTTCGAGTGATTTTTCTTTGTAGCTCTTTTTGTTCCAACGTCAGGTCTCAGTTAGGTTTAGAAAAGTAGCTTTGTTTTCCTCCTTTTGGAGTAACTTTATTTTTGGACCTATTAGTGCTCTGTGTGAATAAACTGTCACCCTATACACCTGCTCTGCCTCCCGTCTGGGTCTGACAGACTAGTCTGATGATGTGCAAGAGGACTCTTGAGGCATAACCCTCAGAATAGGATAAAAGCTGTACGTTTGGTCCACTCTGTGTGAATTGTTATTATTATCAGTCATCAAAAGCGACGTGAATTTTCGCCAATTACTCGCCCGACTAGTTGTAGTTAATTCGCCTTCATTGGCTCCTGAAAGGGGGCGTGGCTTATATATGTTACTTGTCTCCGTAAATGATTACAAGTTATAATCATTTCCACTATCCACCATGGAAATAAACAACCTCTATTTCTGCTCTTTATTTGTTGTGTGAACTACACAAACGTCGGAATCGGTGTTGTGTTCGGGTTCATGACGTCATCCGTCGCCGCACACATCTGGAATGTCACCGACTCCTCCAGGAAGTGCGTCTGGATGACTGCGGCTTCCCGGCTGCTTCAGGCGGGCGGACCAGCAGCCGGTCTGATGACCTGTTGTGGCGGATCGGCGCGTCTCTCTTGTTAGACTCAAACTAACTTACAGCCGTTCAGTCTCTGTGTGTCTCCGGTGAGCGGCCTTTTCATAACGTGTGTTCACAGTGTGGCAGTAGGAGGCGGTGAAGGCGAGCGGAGCATCTCAGCGCTGATTGGCTAACTTTTTGAACTTTAAATATTTCAACTTTGGTGAAAAAACGATTTATTCGCTTCGCTTCTTTCGCTTTTTCGCGTCCCCCATACTGCGTCTTTCTCGTCTTTCACGTCCTTCACGTCCTTCACGCCGCCCGTTGAAAATGTGCTTCCTCCGCAATCATTTGCGGCTGTGCATTGACTTTGCATGGAATCTACTTCCACCAATCATTCGCTTCGCTTTTAGCGTGAACGCAGCATTAGTACTGATTTTTAAAAGCATTTATAACATATGCATAGAACATGCTCTCAATGTATTATGTTGTTCACTGTGTACACGTTACATCTGTTTCCATTTCTGTCCATGCAGATAGAGGGACTCTGTTGGGAGGGTCCTGGCACAGAGGGTGTCATCTGTTGTACGGACTGTAAAGCACTGTGGGAACTATCAAAAGGTACATGGACCCTGACGCTACCTGGGGCTATTTCATTAGGATGACCTTCATAAGTTTAAACGCTAATTGTTAACCATGATTACACTTTAATACGTTTCCTCCTCTGTGAGCATATTTCTGAGTCGTGTGGGATGCATTTCATTATCGATAGTTGAAGTGAGTCATTGAAGTGAAGACTCCCATGACCCAACACTACCTTTGAGGTAGTCTGTCTATTGTTACTGTTTTGATTCAGAGAAATGACATGCTGTGCTTCGGAATTTGGTGAAATGAAATATTTTATCAATCATAAATCAAGATTGGTTACACAAAGTTTCAGATTTCATGTCATGTATTATGAACCGAGAGACGGGAACAAATCGTTTGTCAGGGAATCATACAGATACTACTACAGATTAGGGGGTGAGGTTAAAGGCCAGGTTTAATATGGGATCGGTTAGGGATAGGTGACAACAGAGTTTTTATTAGAGTGAATGTAAAATAATTGATATCATTTAAATGCAATCCATTAAAGTGCTTGAGTGTAAGTATACTCACTGAAGTTTTAGTATTAGTGTGAAGTACGCTTTGTTAGTTTAATAATATCAATGAAAGTTTGTTAGTATGAGTATTAAATTACGACAGCCTGTTCTCATTCCCATAGGTTCAGGGTTAGGGTTAGCCTTACCCCAACTCTTCAGATTCTGTATGCAACAATGTCAACATGTCCTTATCAGTGAGAAACTCAAACTAAATGCTCGAGAGCAACGACCAGAACAATTGTGTTGTTTCAAGTTTCATATGTGATGTTTGTCTTTAGTTTATGAACTTATGTTCAGCCCTCTGAGGCAAATTAGTAATTTGCGATTTTGAGCTATACAAAATAAAATGAATTGAATTGAATGTTCCATTGATTCTGCACATTTTAAAGATTTTTTAAGGCCAACCATAGGATCCTGAACCTTACCGAGTGGTCTTATTACCTAAACCTCATCCTAAAGTGTTTGTATTCGAATTTACAACGCTAACCACGTATTTAATGTGACTGTATTAGAGCGTCATTGTTTGACTTGCTGGACTAACATGTGTTAACAAGTGACACAGTGAATCTGACCAAGTGGAATGAGAACACGTTGAGTATAACTTCACCTTAAATATCACATTTATATCAATGTCAGTTTTTAGAATTCATGTTGAGAATTGAAAAAAACATGAATTTACAACCCAATACTTTACACACAAATTTGATTATGAAATGTTTCTTGTACAAATAAAAGAAACACCCTCTTTACTAGTTTATATGTTAACATTTCAGATGTCAGTCAGCTGATGGATCAATGCTTCTGGCTGTTTGTAAAACGTTTTCTACGGTCTGTCGCTGTTGTGACGTTGGATCCTGTGAGGAATATAAATTCTCCAATTATTTATATAAATAAAATATGACTATTATTATTTAATAATATACTTTGTTTTTTTCTAACTGATTTACAAAATGTATAGAAGCAAACAGACAAGTAACACAGTTACACAGCAGCCTGATCTCCAAAACCTGTTCGTAAAAATGTATACAAAAATCTTGAACATACAAATTCGTAGTGATACATACGAAATAAATACAGACTGCAACTGATGACGTCACCCTATTCAAAGTGAATGGGGACCTGCACCCCATAAACACACTTTGTGAAGTCTAACGATGTAAAATAAACGTGTTATGATTGCATTTTTGACGAGAAATCAATGTTAACTTGTAAGAATAGAATACTAACCCTATCCCCCTCAAAAAATCCAACATGGCGGAGAGACGTTCACTCAAGAATCCGACATGGTCCGCCATGTTGTTCATACAAGGGGCATGGTTAACCCCCGCAGTTCATATGTATTGTTACGAATTTGTATGTTCAAGATTTTTGTATACATTTTTACAGGTTTTGGAGATCACGTTGTACACAGAGAGGTATACTGGAAGTAAACAGATGGGCAGAGAGGTAGAAAGTCAGGTGGTCAGACAAGGGGATAAACCGTTGGAAAGACCAGTGGACACACAAGTAAACAGATAGGTGGACAGAAAGGTAGACAGACAGGTGGACAGACTTGTTGACAGACTTGTTGACAGACAGGTGGACAGACATGTGGACAGACAGGTGGAAAGACATGTGTTACACAGGAGCGTACCTGGCTGAGGGCAGGGTGATGCAGCTCATACAGGTGACGATGCGGCGTCCCCCCTGGTGAAGGAACTCCTGACGTTGAAGCTGAACGGCCAAGTTTACACACCAACTTTGATTCTGCAGATTCTATTTTGGTTTTGCATCAATTTCCCAAAAGAAAAAAAGATTACGAAAGAAACCTCCCTTGTTAATAACTGAATGTTCTTCTAAAGTATATTTACAAGCCGCAGATACATCAAAGACAGTCTATGTCTATGATTTGGGTCAAAAAGCAAATAAATTAAATTAAAATCAACTTCACATTTAAACCTGACCTCCTCCTCCGGCTCCTCCTGACAGCATCATGGTGGGGCTCACAGATGACCTCCCCATCCTGCTTGGAAGTGGACTCGACTGTCCTTCTCTGTCTTTGCTGCCGTGTCTTGGCAGAGACCTGCAGTCTCCTACATGATTGAAACAAACGAGACAATGAGACAAGAGAAACACACGATGAGAGAGGAAAAGCAGCTATGTAACTTAATGGAATCAATCTGTAAGACAAGGAAACCCAGAAGATGTGGTGAAAATAATTAACATGTAACTCGAAATAGATAGATAGATAGATAAATAGATACTTTATTGATCTCTCAATAGGGAAATTTTGGTATCACAGCAGCATTTACAGGGAAGAATATAGAAATGTTACAGAATAAGAACTGTAAGATAAAGAAATGACTCTCCTCTTCTTTCTAATGACAAGATTAGAATTTGTTTATATTAAAAATATATTTTACATATGGTCATATGTGCATGCCTCATATATATATACATACACATAAACAGGTTGTAATAGATTTTATATCAATCCATCCATCCATCCATCCATCGTCAAACCACTTATCCTGCACACAGGGTCGCGGTGGGGCTGGAGTCTATCCCAGCCAATATTGGGCGATAGACGGGGTTCATCCTGGATTGGTTGCCAGCCAATCACAGGGCTACACAGAGACATACAATCATTCACACATCTACGGGCAATTTAGAGTCCCCAATTAACCTGATCCCCAGAGCATGTCTTTGGACTGTGGGAAGAAGCCAGAGTAACCGGAGAGAACCCACGCAGACACCGGAGAGAACATGCAGACTCCCACACAGAAAGGCCACTGGGCGGCGGCGAACCCAGGACCTTTCCTGCTGTGAGGCGACAGTGATAACCACCACACCACCGTGCCGCCCTAGATTTTATATGAATATAATATATTTATTATATAATATTTATATTGTATATTTATAATAGTTATGATGTGGTATTTATATCATATACAGAATATATATGTTATATATATATATATATATATATATATGTATACTGGCTGGCCCTACCATAAAAAATCCACCAGCCGCCACTGGTAATAACTCTAGAACTGCTTTCTTTATCTGGACAATTGTTTTTATGTAGGGATAAAGGAGAACCTCTGTGGGTGTTCTGTTACTGGTGAATAAATCAATCAATAATCATTTTTTTGAGAATCGCCTGAAATAAAATGACTGAATCACATATAAGTGATAGCCCAGTGGATGGACAGTAGTCCTGGAAGGTTTTACATTGATTAAGTAGACTCACTCACACCCATTCCCTCCCATTCACATCCATTCCCGCTCAAATTCACATCTATTGATCATGTTGATCCTATTGACCCTATTGATCCCATTCATTCTATCGATCCCATTTATCCTACTGATCCCATTGATCCTGTTGATGCTACTATTCCCATTGATCCTACTGATCAAACTAAACAGAATGTTCAAATTGATCCTGCTTCATAATCTGTCTACTAGAATGTAACACTGAAATTAACTTTGAGCTCTGGAGGACTGTATCACTGATGCAGAACTTGAGTGTTTACCTTCACTCCCTCTAGTCTTCCTGCTTCCTGTGACTTTCTTCATCACCTGTCTACCTGAGGTAAACAGATTGTTGAGTTCCTCCAATGGGCTTGGGGGGGGGTCTGTGACCTCATCGACACATTCTGCATGGAGCCGTGGGTGGAGGAGGAGTTACTCAGCTTGGCGCTGGCCTCCCCCGGCCCTGTGTGAGGATGAGGACGATGAAGAGGAAGAACGGGGCATACTCCCTCCTGCCATCAGAGTGTCATATGGTGGAGGTCTCTTCAGGCTCAAGGGAGTCAGAGAGCGGCCCATGCTGACTGGAGAAGGACACGCTGATTGGCTGCGGGGGTAACCATGCCCACTGTGGGCGGAGCCAGAGGACTTGTAGAGGTTGGAGGGGAGAGGCGGAGCTGATGAGCGGCCCGAGGAGGTTATTTTGTTTGTTGAGGCCAGGTCCCGGTCTCTGCCTCGTTCCCGCTCCTTGCGATGGTGGGTGGAGCTCTGAGGATGTTCGACGCCACCTGACTTGGAATAGGGAGGGATTTTCCATCATGGGCAGCCGTGTGACCTCTAGAGGGGTGAGAGGAGACTCGTCAGAATTTGGGGAGCACTGAGCAGGGAGGGGGGGGAAGACGAGCAACGGGGGACGGTGAGTCAGGAGGTTGGGGAAAGGTGGAGGGATATCGCAGATGGATCCACGGGATGTCCAGGCTTCAAGATCTAATAGGGTGGAGTGGGCATCCTGCAGGAAGTCCTCCAGTATGGGATACTTCATCTCCTCGTACACAGCCTCGCTCTGCTCGTCCTCCTCAGTTTCTTGACCTTTCAGCTCTCTCGGAAAATTCCCCACCATCTCAATGTAGACAGGCTCCTCGTCCTCCGTGTCCCTCGATGCTGGACTCTGGGACGAAGATTTATCCCATCGCACAGAAGACTTCCTGTTGTCATGGTTATGGATATAAGATTCATCAAAGGAGGTGCTGAGCTGAGTATTTGGGTTCCTTTTGGGTTTAGGTGGAGGCATCTTCTTGTAGTCTTCACTGTAGAGATGGCATCCAGCTGCAGAGAGACAGACATTGATGCCATCCAAGAGGTGTTCAGTTTAACCCAGTAGGTAAAAGTAGAGAAAAGTACTTGCTACAAAAAAAGATTTGAGACAAGAACAGAAAAACTATGGAGTCAAAACATATTTTGGTTAACTCTCTTTCTCTGCTCATTTGAATAAACCATTATTTGGCAAAGGTGGATCCCTACACTCACCGGTCACTTATTAGGAACAGCTTGCTAGTAAAAGATTAGAACCCCCTTTTGCCTTCAGAACTGCCTTAATTCTTCATGGCATACTTTCATTATTCGGTATTCTGCATTCCTCGTGTGTGTGTGTGTGTGTGTTACTGAGGGTCACTGGTCTGTGAGAATGTGTGGGTCATCAGATAGATAAAGTTAGTGAGTTAGAGTATAATTAGAAAATAGTAAAAACTATGAATAAATTAATCCACAACACTCTCTCAAACTAGTCAGCCCATTTTCCTCTGACCTCTCACATCAATAATGCATTCCATTCACGTCCACACAGCTTCTGCTTTTTTGGACCATTCTCTGTAAACCCTAGAGATGGTTGTGTTAAAATCAGCAGTTTGTGACATGCTCACACAAGCTCGTCATTCATGAGGTCAGAGGAAAACAGACTGCTTCGAGATGATAAAATGGCAACTCAAATCTCTCTGAACGCAGATCACTTAGAACCTTCAAGAAGATGGGCTACATCAGCAGAAGACCACACCGGGTGCCACTCCTGCACTTTCTTGTTTCTTGTTATTCTGAGTTTGTATCCTTATGTTTGAAATGCAGTTATTGTAAGTCACTTTGGATAAAAGCAAGCTAAATGACATGTAATTTAATGTAACAACAGGAAACTGAGACTACAAGTTGCAGGCTCACCAAAATTGGACAAGATTGATAGAACGTTGCCTGGTCTGATGAGTCTCGATTTCAGCTGCTACATTCCGGTGGTACTGTCAAAATTTGGCGTAAACAATATGGAAGCATTGATCCATCCTGCCTTGTATCAACCGTTCAGGCTGGTGGGGTTGGTGTAATGGTGTGGGTAATATTTTCTTGGTACATTTTTAGCCCCTTAGTACCAGTTGGGTACTGTTGCTGACCATGTCCATCCCTTTATTGCCACAGTGTACCATCTTCTGATGGCTAATTCCAACAGGCTAATGCACCAAGTCACAAAGCTCATATAATTTCAAACTGGTTTCTTGAAAAATACAATGGGTTCACTGTACCTCAATGGCCTCCACAGTCACCACATCTGAATCAAATTCAGCACTTTTAGGATGTGGTGTAATGTGAGATTTGCATCATAAAGTTCAGCCAACAAATCTGCAGCAATGCCATGCTATCATGTCAATATGGACCAGCATCTGTGAGGAATGTCTCGGAGAATAAAGGCTGTTCTGATGGCAAAAAGGGGTTCAACCTCTTACTAGCAAGGTTTACCTAATAAAGTGACCGGGGAGTACGTCATATATGTATATGTAGGCAAATGTCAGAGTTAATGTCTATGAGATACTTTTGTGGCCGAAAATAACACAATAAAATATTTTAATGAAGCTAATCGTTAACTTCCTGTGTGCGTTGACCACTGACACGAAACTGCCGTGTGTCTGTAGTTAGATCGGAGAGACCGAGGCGGTAGTCGAAGATTGAGCGAGCTTTTTGCATTGGAAGTAAAACAAAGAGCGGTGCGACGTACAGCAGAGAACTCTGTAGAGGGATTCCTCAACATTTCGAACAGAAAGGGGATAAGTGGAAAATGGACCACTTTAGGCACTGATGCCTTGAATATATTGGTAGCACTAAGCGACTTCCATCTCAACATCAACCCAGCGCGGCACACAGTCTGCAGAGGACCACCACTGTTGCCCTGAAAGAAAGTGGTTTGGAAAATGTCCTGGCTAAATCTCGAGAGATTGTTGGGCACTTTAAACACAGCCATCTAACTCTATGGAGAGTTGAGAGGACAGCGACATGCACAGCAGGAAGAGTCTCTAGTTCCAGATTTTCCACCCAGTGGAATTCTGACTTGGGGCTATTACATTATATTACAGGTCATTTAGCTGACGCTTTTATCGAAAGCGACTTACATAGCATTTTTAACCCATGGTTTTCAAATTTTTGCCCAGCGAACAATTAGGGGTTCGGTGTCTTGCTCAGGGCCCCCTTCGACATCCTTGCGGTTCCCGGCGCACCCTCTCTACTCCATGCGCACCATCGACCCTGAGATGATCAAATGTGTGTAGTTTTTTGTTTATAAAAATGCAATTAAACATTAGTCTCTAAAATAAATGCTTTTAAAAGTGATTACTTGTTAATTTATGAGATCATTTTTAATGGCAATTAATGAATTTCAAAATGTGACAATAATTAGTTAACTTTTTTTTTTAATCTATTGACAGCTCTAATATATATGTCACAATTACACACCAGGTGTCATGTCTAACCAGCTGATGTTATTTTTAACCATTAAACATTAACCACCAGCTGGTGTAATGTCTAACTAGCAGGTGTCTAACTAGCTGTCACGTCAGCTGTGGGGTTTTCACCTTCGGCCTGCTCTGAGGTCTCTCTGGTCTCTTCAATATCTGTCTTTGGGACTCCAGTGCCTCCGTTCACCATCTCAGAGCTGCTGCTCAGTTTGGTGTTGGGGTCTCGCTTTGGTTTGGGTGGGGGCTGTTTACGGTTTGGACTGCAGTCATCATCTCCGCCCACAGAGTGTAAGGACTGTGATCGAACGGTGAAACCCTGACTTGGGGGGCGGCAGACGATCCTGCGGTGCGGGCATTGTCATGAAACCCATCCTGAAATGTTTTCCAGAATATGCCCCGTCTGTTGCCATGGCTACATCTTCACCAATCCTGGAAGTTGAGGGACAAAATTGTAGATTATTTATCAATTACCAATTATTATCAATCACACAGCAACTAATAGAATTTACACAATTTAAAACTGTGGGTAACAATTACTATGAGAATGTTACACTGTGCTGTACTCTATATAACTGTATGTCTGTACAAATGTGCCCTCTGTAAATTCCAACATTCTATTCAGAATGTGAACAGGCAGCATTTGTTTAGCGTTCTCTAAATGTATTTTTTTCTGGCAGCGATATGAGTAAATCCCTGTTTGTTCTATGACATACAAGATGAGCTTGAAGTTTTCATTCTGAATAAAGTTGAGCAGAGACAAAATATAATTTTGACAAAGTCTAAAACTCCAGTCAGAGAAGACATGGATCAAGTATGAAATACACTATTGATGATAACTCTAGAGCTCTCCACTTTAATGGGGTGCTAAATAGATTAATTAACTAGATATTTAGATGGTGTGGCTACTACTGCCATAAGAAGTTGCAATATATATATATATATATATTATAATTATCAGTTATATGCGATGAGATGAGGGAAAACAATGGCTTGACTACCGTAAAGGGTTAGGGTTAGGGTTAAAGTGTTTACCGTGAATTCCGGGCTAAATTTAGAACAAAAAAAAGATGTCTACATATATAAGCCGCAGGTGTCCACGTGGCAGAAAAACAACTGCTGATGCAGAGTCGTCCGCGCCGGAGAGGCCTTTATGTCTCAAAAATCTGAGACCACGATGGTCCACCGCTAAAATCTTCTTTTCGGTGGCAATTATTTTGGCTTTCAGTCGGATCTGCACGGTTGAAACACCTCAGCCGTCTGCTCTCTGTGTGTTCACCCAGTCTTCAAGAACGTTTTAAAGTTTGGGCGATCTGCTTTTATTTCCTCTGCAAGCTTTTGTCATCTTTTTACATCGAGTACGTTCTTCACATTGCCGTCTCCAATGTCTCACCATTGATTCATTAATGGCAAGTTTACGTGCAGCCGCTCTGTTTCCTTCTCCGACAGCCAGATTGGTTGCCCGTAACTTAAATGCTGCATCATATGCATATGATGCGCAAAATGGCTGTTCGAAACACAATCAAACGTCTTCCTAAGTGCATTATCTCTTGCACTTGTCTGACTCGCTCTCGTGCGTTAGCCCGTGAGAAATGATACATTAGCCACACCGTTGTATGAGCCGCAGGGTTCAAAGCATGAGAGAAAAGTAGCGGCTTATAGTTCGGGAATTTATGGTATGTCTGCGCATGAGTCAGTGCCGCAGACTGGTAAGACTAGCCAAAAAGGCTAGCTAGCTAAAGACATAAGAGATTTTCTCAACTATGGTGGCCCCATGGCAGTTGTTTGGGCCTGTTTAACCAAAGCTAGTGAGTGAGTGAGTACTACTAGTCATCATGGTGACAGAGTGAATGCTGGCGCGTCTGTAGGGTTGGTATGGAAGAGGCCCAAATGCCATGTTCCTGCACTTTTCAAAGAACAGGAGCATGAAAAGTGATTTTTCATTTCATTTTTCACCACATGTAAACAAGTAGCCCTAGATGCAAAACTATGACTCCAATCAAACTAATTAAATTACATTTTTTAAATTTTATTTTGTATAGCCCAAAATCGCAAATTACAAGTTTGCCTCAGAGGGCTTTACAGTCTGTTCTGTGGATGGTGGTTCTATCTGATGGTGGTTGCCTCTGCAGTGGTCCTGCTGTGCGCCTGGCTTACTACTCACAATTACTTGAATCATTTCTGTCATAGGAATTGCATGTATTATACATTGTTCATTCTGTACACATGGCATCCATTGTAGTCTGTCCATCCCGGGAGTGGGATCCCTCCTCTGACGTTCTACACACCAGAGGATGTTGTTTACAGACTGATCTGAGGCAAATTTGTAATTTGCGATTCTGGGCTATACAAAATAAAATGACTTGACTTGACTTGACTTGTTCTGAAATACCGTCAGCAGCAAGTACACACCTTTCTGATTGAGTAGAGATCTGGCAGATATATTCTGCAAACTGAACACACCGAATATGTCTGTGCAAGTCAAGGATACCAGCATTTAAACCTGTATGACACCTTGGGTTGCTTTCTGGAGAAAGCAGAGCTGTGGAGCAGTGACTGTGCACCGACATCTGCTTTCCTCTGGTTGATAAATTTCTCTTAAGAGACAATGTGGACCGAGATCCAGTCATATCATGCCGAACCAAGATTTCTGTCACTACTCAGGGAAAACTCCTGGAAGTGTCCTCTGACCGTGGCCTCCAGATGAAGTTTGAAACATCCACAAAAACAGATTTGGGTGTATTTGTTGAGGAGCACCCTAACCTGGGACACAAAATGCTATAAATGCATGATAAAACCATTGTCGGAGTTAATGGATTTCAACATCAATGTATTGATAATGCGTTAATGTGCCAGGGGGTACAAATAACTAAACCAGGATTTCTTAGGATGGTGCCAGCAGAACCGGCTCCATATGAAACTTTAGCAAAACCAAGTAGTTGGTGGTGGACTTTCGTAGGGGTAAACACACTCCTCCTGTACCAGGGAACTTTCAGTGAATGGACATTGAGATTGTAAGATATTATAAGTACCTGGGTGCTCACTTGAACAATAAACTGGGCTGGACAGATCACATTTGTGTGTCTATTAGAAGGGTCAGAGCAGACTCTGCTGAGGAGACTGAGGTCCTTTGGAGTGGTTGGAGCACTCCTAAGGACCTTTGACTTCGTTGTGGCATCTGCCATTTTTTATGGACTGGTCTGCTGGCAGCAGCATATTGCTGGCCAACAGGAAGAACCTCAACAAGCGTATCAAGAAGGCCAGCAGTGTGCTAGGGTGTCCACTGTGCTGGAGGTGGTGGGAGACAGGAGGATGATGACTAAGCTATCATCCCTGAAGAGCAACACCTCCCACCCCATGGTGGCGCCCTGGAAGCTTTGTACAGCTCTTTCTTTCAGCAGTTGTTTATGTACTCCATTTTCATTTTAAATTTTGTCTATTATTATAATATTTGTACTTTTACTCCTGCGCTTGTTTTTTTTTCATGTATCTTGTGTGCACAGTCCACTTTGCTGCCGCGATCCTGTGAATTTCCCTATTGTGGGACTAATAATGGAATATCTTATCTTATGCGTTTTCTACCTTTTGATGGCCTCTTCCTGTCGTCTCTTCTTCTGGTGTTTCTCCTGCATGTAAGTCCAGTTATTCTGGTTGCGGATCCGGTCGCTCTCTCTGGCGATGTCCGAGGCATTTTGGATAACCAGATTGTCGTATGTTCTAAGGCCACTGTCCTCCACATACTGAAAGAACCTCCTGAAGGAAGACGCCTCCTCCTGAGACCTCATGACTCTCCTGGGGACCTGAAGGATTGTACAACAGTTAGTTTACAAAATAATAATACATGTTAATACATGACACAAGTAGTAGTCAAAGCTGTCTACATTAGGAAACAAAATTATATTAGTGGTATTGCTTTACCTACTTAAAAATTATGACTATTACCAGGTGTCATGTTTAACCAGCAGGTGACATGATTGACTAACAATGCTGTTGTTTATCATCTCAATGTTTTCAAAGTGTTGCTGGCTATTTGCATTATCATTGGCCTCTTATGTAAACATAAGTTATTAGTATGAATGTTCTTCAATGTATTTATTTATATTGCCCTCATATCTATTAAAGTGGGCTGCAGGGTGAAGTCACCATTGTTTGGCTATCAGGATGTCCCTGCTCCTCTACTCTCAGTCTGTTGTGGCCAGTGCTTTGTACTTGGCCGTGGTCTGCTGGGGGAGCAGCATTGGAGCCGGTGACACCAACAGACTTAACAAACTTGTTAAGAAGGCCGGCTCCATCATTGGCTGCAAACAGGACAGCTTGGAAAAGGTGTTGGAGGTGAGGTCACTGAAGAAACAGTTATCCATATTGGATAATCCTGACCACCTGCTACAGGGACAGCGGAGCACGTTCTCCAACAGACTCCTTCAGCTCCGCTGTCACAAGGACCGATACAGGAGATCATTCCTGCCCAGTGCAATAACACTCTACAATAAATCGTCTCTGGCTAAATAATGACAATAACCATGTACTGCTGTGATGTTGCTCTCTTCCTCTTCTCCTTTTACAAATTATTATTATTGCACTGTCTCTTCTTGAAGGTTATTCTTTTGTTTTTGTTTAGTTTATTTTATTTTATTTAATAATTTAATATTTTTTAATCTCATTATATTGTATATAATGTGTATCTTTTAATTCTATTTTCTTCCCTGTATATGCTGTGACACCAAAATTTCCCTCTTGAGGGATCAATAAAGTATCTATCTATCTATCTATCTACTCCAGAGGATAATGAAATAGGTTATATATTAGATGTCGTGAACCTCACTTTGTAAATAGACTCCACTTGTATGGGGTTAGAATTCATCCTTTTCTTCTGACCAGTTAGAGTGCTTGAACACTACATGTCATCATTCACCCCTTTCATATCGTGATGACAGGAGCTACGGTGTAAGGGGTTACCTGCTCATCTGGACTAAAAAAACCTTCACCCTATCATTCACCAAATTCACAGCATGCATAGCCCTTTGGGGTACCAGGCCAGGTCAAAGTGTTAGAGGGCATGTGTCTAATCCAAGGACACATTGACATGGACTAGCTGAGCCTGGTTTCTACAGTGAATTGAACAGCAATGTCGCACTGATCGATTATTGATATTGCAAATGCATCAATACGATAATACAGAGTCTGGTCCCCCCAGAGATAAGATCCTCTTATACAGGTCTACCTTTTTGAGTACTAAAATAGTGAATACAAGTTTCACAATACTGAAGGAATGTCTCTCTCTCTTTTTCTCTCCCTCGTTCCCCTCCCCCACCACTCAGTCTCTTTCTAAAAATGGAACAGGGAGTCAGCTGGCGGTAACCTAGCAACAGCAGCATCCCCCAGAGGAGCATGATGTAATGCTCTCGGTCCTCGAGTGAGGAAGAGGAAAGGAGAATTTAAGGAGAAGGAAAGATAAGGAAAATAGGGAGATGACCATAGAGTATGAAAGTGAAAGTAAAGCTAGTGGGATGGGGGGAATTGGAGGGGGAATCCAGTTTAGACAAAAGCCTCTAGCCTGCCTGCTTTTTCAGAGATTTCATTTATAAATTATTATTTCATAAATTGATTCCACTGCAGTGTCTTCCTGTATGGTCCACGTCCCTTTGGTCCTGCCATACTGTCTTCTCCAGGTGCTTTGACACTATGAAGCCAAAAATAAAGGAGCCAACAGAAGATTCTGTGACTTATGACGGGAGGTAGCTATGTAATCATTATACCGGGAAGTGTCCTCCTTTGCCTTGGTGGAGTAAATATCTACCAGGATGCTTAGAGTATTTTGTGACACAGCTAACCTCTACTTTGCTGACCTCCAGTCAGCTAGTGTACAGCATCGTAGCCATCTGCCTCTGATCTGGTCCATTCACCTTAGCAGACCTTAGTCTGAAGCCCACATCTCCCGAACCTACCACAGTTTCTTTGTTGGGGATCACAGTTGACAGTAATCAGGGGTCTGATCTGACGTCTCAAAAGGTTTCTCGGTTGGGTTACTGGCTGACAAGGTCAGGGTTAGGTGCTCCACCTGTCGAGGTGGGAATTTAGTAGACCTGCCTCCTATCTGGATTTAGCACGTGCGTAGGTTTTCCAGTCAATGTCTACAGGTGTGCCGTCATTGCATGAAATGCACAATGGTAACTTTATGAAGCTACATTAACTTCATTTTTCATGATTCCCAGAGTTTGGGCTTTTCCAGACATGTATCGTCAGTACTTTGTCATAAAACATTGCTTGAGCACACTTCAGAGTGAACGACTTATGCAATAATGTACATTTAACCCAAACTACTGTTTATTCTATTTTGTTATATTGTTTTCTACTGACTGCCTCTCGTAGCACTTTCTACTTTGATGCCGTAATCCTGCAGATTACTCCAATGTGGTCCAATTAAAGGATTATCTTCTATAATCTATTCTTTATTTTATAAAATTTCAGCTACTGCAACCACCAGATGTCCATGCAGCTGAAAAAGAGCTCCTAAAAAGGCTAACAATTATAGTTCGTTGCGGCAGTATGTAATATTAGCTGTGGACATACACAGGGATGCTCACATGTGCACTCATTCACAGATTAACTCATATGATTTATGTAAATATCTCCCATAGGAGATGAATCAGAAATCTGCTTTGGAGGATTATTAAGAACATTTCAGTTATATATTTATTGTGTCTCAATGATGAGATGTTGGACAATTCTTTCAAAATAGGAGTGATTTTAATTTGTAACTTCTTTCTGAGGTCTGATTCAAGATGGCTGCAGTGTTGAAATTAGATGCTGCTGTTTCAGGTTTCACAGTTGAAATACAAAAAAGGTGTGAGGACCCAGATTTGCCGGATTTTGTTGATTCTGTTTACAAGAAACACTGATGACAAATAGATCCGAGCTGTTCACCAGCAGCTCCACATTTAGTCTAGATATGCTAGAGCAAACATTGAGGCTTACCGGAGAATCAGTAGAGACTCAATCTCCCCCCATTCCTTCTTCGCTGTCGCCTACAGTGTCTCCTTTAATATCTCATTCACGTGTCTTCAGTGTTTTCTTCTTTCTCACAATCAGTGTCTTTTTCTTCTTTTCTTCAACCTCTGAGCAGAATCAAAGGCAGAGAGATAAAGATTTTAGCAGCTCAGCGAAGACTGCGGTTCCTTTTTACAGAAACGTTAATCCACATTCACCCTTTAACACCTCCTTGCTCCCTTCCTTCGTCTCTTCCTTCTCTCCGTCCTTCCGTCATATATTCTCACTGATTAAAGAATCACGCCTCACGCCTCACACTCAGAAAACCTTCAACTGCACACAGCCACACACACATCCCCGTTGACAGTCGGCACAAAAAATAGAGAGGTTGAAACCACGGCAACCTGACGGCATCCTCACCCTGCTGACTCCTCCCCCTGCTGCTGAGAAAGAATAAGAGGGAGGGAGAAAGATGGGGGAGGGACACAGAGGGGAGAGATTTTATATTCCTCAACATAGAGGAAGCAACTATGTGCTTGTGTATTGATGACATTACCTGGCATGATGTGACATGAAGCCTTATTTCCATGTGATGTCATAGCTGGTTGATTGTCCCCAAAAAAGACCGCCGGCCACCTGAAAGCTGTTCACCGCTCGCATGTCACAAGCTGTGTTGTTGTGTTTTACTGTTGAAGAGCGTTTATTGTGGGTTCATTGTTGTTATAAAGTTATAACCAATTAATCAATCTCACAAGCTCCAACCACTGCTTGCTCAGCGATGAGGTGTAAAAATAAATTCTGCTGCCTGCCGAAGAGCAACGGCAGTTGTTACGGCTTAACAGTGGTATGACGGTACATACAAAATTCATACCGTCAGGAATCGGGTACCGGTATACCGGTTGAAATGGTAAAACTTCCCTTTTTTCCCCATGGAAGGGTTTTTCATTTCTTGGGGAGTTTTTCCCATGCCGATGTGAGGGTTTCGCATGTGTACAGACTGTAAAGCCCTCTGAGGCAAACTTGTAATTTGCGATTTTGGGCTATACTAAATAAAATGAATTGAATTAAATGCTTCCCAGTCCTAGTAAAAACATTCAACCAAGAACAAGATCCTGGAGTCGATTGTAGAGCGTACAGAGATGAGTAAAGGGAGCAAAGCTGAGAAGACTGATCTCTGGTGGGGATGAGTCCGCCTACAGGTGGAGTCTGACCATCTGGTGTCCTGGTGCAGCCAGAACAACCTGGAGCTCAACGCTCTAAAGACAGTGGAGATGGTTGTGGATTTCCAGAGGAACAGAGCCTCACCCTCCCCCATCACCCTGTGTGACTCCCCTGTCACTATTGTGGACTCCGTCCGTTTCCTGGGCTCCATCATCACCCAGGACCTCAAGTGGGAGCTGAACATCAGCTCCATCACCAAGAAGGCTCAGCAGAGGTTGTTCTCCCTGAGGCAGCTGAAGAAATTCAACCTGCCAAAGACGATGATGGTCCACTTCTACACGGCCATCATGGAGTCCATCCTCTGCTCCTCCATCACCGTCTGGTACGCTGCAGCCACAGCCAAGGACAAGGGCAGGCTGCAGCGTGTCATCCGCTCTGCAGAGAGGGTGATCGGCTGCAATCTGCCGTCCCTGCAGGACTTGCTCGCTTCCAGGTCTCTGAAGCGAGCTAAAAAGATGGTAGCCGACCCCTCTCACCCCGGACAAAAACTGTTTGTGCCCCTTCCGTCTGGCAGGAGGCTGAGGTCCATCAGGACTAAGACCTCCCGCCACACCAACAGTTTCTTCCCGTCGGCAGTCGGGCTCATCAACAGAGCCGGTCCCCCACTGACTGCACATGCCACTTTAACTGTAATTTTTCACTTTGTCGTCACTCGTCACTTTGTCACTTGTTCGCTAGTGCCCTTTATGCTTATTATATATTTTTATTATTTTTTTATATTTTAAATTTTTAACATTAACTTTATTCTCTTGTTTTATACTAACCCATAGCCTTATTCTACTAACCCATTGCATTAGCTTTTCATTTTACTTTACTTTATTTTATTACTTGTGCACTGCTGTCTTGTTGTCTATTGTTACACTGTCTAGTGTCACGCACCAACCGCCAAGACAAATTCCTTGTATGTTTGACATATTTTGGCAATAAATGTTTCCTGATTCCTGATTCCTGAAGAGGAGATGTGTCTACGTCAAGAACTCTCTTTCACTGGTGTAGGCGTGCGTGGTTGTCCCCCCTCCCACACCTCCTTCTGTGGTGCAGAGGAGAGGTTGAGAGGGAGTGGGAGTGTAAAGTGGGGCCCCAAACGGTATTATGTTAGGGTTAGGTTTTGGTGGGTGCGTGGCCCTCCGAAGAAGGTCACATGGGGCACTAGGACAAGGTAGCTGTGTTTTTTTAAAACAGCTTCAATACAGAAATCCTAAATGAGTTAAACAATAAAACGACATGTTAAAAAATACCCATAAAAATAAATGTGAATAAAAAGGAATTTTTTTTTATTCACACAAGAGTTGTGGTATAAAAAGAGACCCTTGTGTTGTCCTGGGATCTTTGTGAATGCAAATTAAATATTGACGTAAAATATATTTGATATTCATCAACACTGTAAGTGTTGTTCTCTGAGTCTGTTTTTGTTCACCAACATTGATGATGCTGGATAGCATTTTATGATTTTTATTGTAATGTTTTTTGCCTGGGCCCCAAGAAGAATAGTCTCCACTATGGTGTAGACTAATGAGGATCCTTAATCAACCTAAACATAAACACACCTCCCTTACGTTGTTCTGCTTCAGTTTGGTCTCCAGCTTCCTCCTGTCCTTGCACTCCCTGAGCTTCACCCTCATGTCTTGCTGGACGTTCCCGAGCTCCTCCCTGTCTCTTGACCTGAAAGCTGCCTTCTTCTTGTTAAGAAGAGCCGTCATGTCACTGGTAATCCATGGCTTGTTATTGGGAAAGCAGCGTATAGTCCTGGTTGCTATGGTGGTTTGTTCACAGAATTTTATATAGTCAGTGATGCAGTCCGTTGTGCTGTTGATACTCTCCCCATGTGGTCCACATAGCACATCCCTGTCCGTTGACTCAAAACAGTCCTGCGATGCCTCTTTCGCCTCGTGAGACCATCTCCTCACAGTCTGAGTGATCACAGGCAGGGCAGAGGCACTGTATGCACCCATAGCATTTGCATACAATAGGTCCAGAGTTGTATTATTCCGAGTGATGAAAAGTTTGCAGGGTTGTGTGGTGTGGTGTGATTTAAGTCCCCAGTGATTGCCAAAAATGCACCCGGATGTTGACTCTGCGGTCCAGTGGAGTGGACGGTGTCCACTGCTGCTTCTTTGTCAGCTGATGGCTAATTAACCCTTTTGTTTGATATTTATTTTGCTAACAAGAACAGCAGACACACACCTAAATATAACTCAACTCCTATGCCTGTATTTTGTACACTGCTCTCCTACTTTGGTAAAAAAATATATTTATTTAATGAAAAGATGGTGCAGTTAGGACCTGAGATAGTGTGAGATAGAATATGTTTGTTAAAAACAATTTTAATGCAAAAATTGCTGTGGTGAAATGACTGGGTCTGTTCCCTCTTTGGTTGAATGCACTTTGAATACAAGCATCAGCTAAATGAAATGGATTGTAAAGTGATAGTCCCAGGAAAGAAAAAATGTATGTGGCTCCATCTGCTGGAAGAATATGTTTGTTTTATTAACTAATTTTCTATTAAATATGTTCAGTCAGTTTACAACAATAACACTACATCATCGTCTAATATAGGAGTCCTGCAATGAATCATACTTTAATAAAAGTTACAGCATCTGATTTAAGAACGGTGCAGATTACATTTCATATTTGAGGCTATAGATTGGGCTGCTGTTGAACTTTATAGTAATATTTATCGGGTCATTAATATATATCAGAGCTGCCAACTCGCACGGTTTCACAATGTGACACACGCTTTTGCATGTTTTCACACACTCACGCCACACATCCAATTTCTCACGCTAAAAAAAATCTGATTTTGTGCCGAGATGCGTTTGTTCCTTTTCAATCTCCCTGACGGTAGATGGCGCTAAAAAGCGCATCTGAAATCCTATTTTATGCATAGACATTCTCTTTACCCCAAAGTCAGCGACAGAAAAGTTACAAAGAGAGACAACTGCGGGAGAAACTCGGAAAGAGAATCTATCGCTGAAGAAAATCTCCATCTCCATGTGAGCAAAGACTTGGTGTGTTAATGACGTGTGGTTCAATTAGGAACTCACTTTCTTAAACTTTAAATCTTGAAAGAAATGATTTGTTTGTTGAGTTGTTGTTTGTGCGTGTCAAATTGATTTAGTGTGGTGAATGTAAACTCAGCTGTCATAACAAGCAGCAGGAGAGCACCTTGTTAACCCTGTGCTGTACTGCATGCTCAAAACATCATAGCATTGTTTATTTGGGCTGCTCAAATATAACGTATCTTTTTATTAACAGGCCAAAGAAAAGGACTCACTCTGAAGACATTCACAAACAGCGCGGCCAGTACAACCTTGCCCACAGATCTTAGAATATGACTAACCAGCTTCTGAAATGGAATATTTCCCACACATCCATCACCATTTAAAAAAGAGAATGTGTATTCCTAAATCGTGAATATTAAACCAAAATCTAGAATATTGAGGTTAAAATTGCTTTTGTTCTGCTTAAGTTACAAAATATCTTTCTTGTGTCTAATACAGCTGTAGATTAGATTTTGCAGGAGTTTAACTATTTTGATGGTTCTGTCTGTGCCGATTACTCAAAGACTGTTTAGCCAACTGTTAGCATTAAGAGATAATGGATGCCAGTTTGACCACTCAGTAGTTGAAAAGCTAGCCCAATCTCTGAGAGAAACCTTGTTAGAAGCAATTGATGATACAGGTCCACTTTCCAGTGCATGGAGGAGAGATGGAGATGGAGGAAGTCTTTGTGCTTTCCCTCCCGACAGGCTTCTGTGGATGGTGGTTCTATCTGATTGTGGTTGTCCCTGCAGTGGTCCTGCCGCGCGTCTGGCCTAATACTCACAATTACTTGAATCATTTCTGTCATTGGAATTGAATGTATTATACATTGTTCGTTCGGAACAATGTATTGATTGTGTGGGTTTCGGGACAGAGGATGTCGTATGTGTACAGACTGTAAAGCCCTGTGAGACAAATTTGTAATTTGCGATTTTGGGCTATACAAAATAAAATGAATTGGAAATTGAATTGAATTGAGATGTTTACTATGAAATCCACTTTAACGCAATGGAGCCAGTTGTTCCAGTACTTGATTAAAAGAATAGTAAGTCATTTTAGTAATTTTAAAGTATTTTGTATTGTGTATTCTGCAAATGTGCTTCTTCCCCTTTCTGAGACATCAATTTCAGATTGGAAATCATATACACACATGTGGCTTTACCAGACCTCCATTGGAAGTGATACATTTTTCCACTCTTCACGTTCATGTTCTTAACAAGGAGATCTCAAATTCTCTGAAACAAGTCTTCAACTAAGGACACTGCAAGCTTGGCCAAAAGTGCTGGGTGCACGGCCAGAGTTTGATGAAATCATCTAAATGGTGATACTGCAAGACAACTTCATCTTCGTTGTGAAGAAGCTGAGTCTGTAAGATTATAAATGAATAATTAGAAAAATAATCTTTTTCAATGTGTAGCCAGTGAGCAAATGTCCTTCCTGAGCTACCGTAGGCTCAGGCAGGCCTTGGTACCTCCCACTTCCTGGTTCACCCATTAGACAGGGTATAAAAACTGCACATTATGGAGTTGCTGTCATGCTGTATGCTTGTCCCTTTCTGTGTTGGAGTCTGACTGGAGAATCCCGTGAGCTGGTGGGTGTATTTATTCTCAATTCTTAGGAAAATGGTTTTGCCATTAGTGAACTTTCTGTTTGCGTCTCCCAGCTCGTCACGAAGGCCCAAACCATGTGTGAGCTGACTCGGGTGGAAGAGGCTCAAACTCCAGGCTGGGATTAGAAGCCAGTTTCCTTTGTGTTGCTATATTCAGTTCCTGTCTGGAGCTTCTTCATGTTGGTGGTATTAGTTAGATTCCAGAAGATTACTTTTGGTAAGTAATGTAGTGATCAAATTTGATATAATTGAACTATTTATTTGTCTTTAGGGGTTCAGGCTGTCTGCAGAGTAGCAGCCCAGATGGTGGGTCTGGTGCCTGGGCCTCTCATCTGCCCCTCCCATTCTCAGTTGTTTTGGTCTGTATTTTGATTTTACATAGCATGCTTTGATTCTGATTTTTAGAATATTTGTGTGGAGAAACAAAGTCTGTGAGCAACCTGTGCTAGCGCATGTGCCCGTTATTGCCCCGCTGCGGCCTAGTCACCAGTAGCCTTCAATTTGTTTGTAGAGGCCCATTTGGTAATTTTTTTTGAATTCCTACAGCTGATGGGAATTGGTTTGATTGCTATATTTAAAAAAAGGGAAAGATTTTAAGTAAATGTTGCAATCTGGGGGGAATCCTTTGCCTCTGTCTAATTTCAGTCACCATGGAACCATGGTTATTAAATAATTAGTTTGTAAGGAGGAAATCTTTCCCCCTGTGCTACTGGTGGTTACAAATGTCTTTCCTACAGTTGCTCAACTTCTCATGATTTAATATACACACTATGTATCAGCTAAAACTAATGCATTCTAATAACAGCCCAAATATTTCTCCCTCATCTTCTATCAGGAAAGTAGACTGCCCAAATAGCAATTGGCCAATGGTACTCCTAGAGTGGGTTTCCTTGTATGTTGAACTTTACTAATGGCTTGTGATCTCTTCTCAGACTGCTATGGCTGGTTCGACACCTGCAGAATCAAGGGGAACATTGAAAAACTAACACTTGCAAATGGCATGCCAGAGTCACTAGATTATCTTCACTGCAAGATGAAGACAACCTTTAGGTTAAAGGGCCTCTGACTTAAATACATGGCCAAAGATGATTGCAATTCCTTTTTAAATCTCAATTCTACCACTGGATTTCATGGACTAGTAAGAAGCCAAATGGGTTAGTTGATTTGTAAAATGTTTGCCCTACCTCTGTGGATTGCCCGCAAGATATTTTGCAACCCGGTTTTATAAATTGTTGCAGATAATTTTTTTTTTTTTTTTTTTTGTTATTTACTCATTTCAGTTGGTTCAATATGCGTTGGGCAAGAAACCTGGTGGAGACCGTGGTGCCATGAGTACAAACAAAAGGTATGACTGACTTGCACTATTAACCAGTACACTACTAAAGAGCCACTGCTCATATAGATTTTCTGTGACAGTAATGAGTAAAACTCATTTTAAATTTGTATTTTAAGAGCAATTTTTCCATTAACTAAACCGGAATTTGTTGCACAATATATCTCAAGTGGTTGTTTTGAAAATATCTACCTATTCATTTGAATAGTTGCTTAAATATTTCTCCTGCAGATGTTTTGAACTGGACATAAAGAAAAGTCAACCTCCTCATAGTGCTGTACACTTCAGTGCAACCCCAACGCTGTAGGTTAAGACCTTATGTTTACTGGCTTAGTGTTGCAATGTACTCCAATTTTACAGTCAAATTTACTGTGTTCCTGGAATGCAATTTTGGAAGTGAATTAATAAAATGTCAATGTATTCTAGAGGAGAGGGAGAAGATGGGCGAGGCCTGGGCTCTCCATCAAGGTATTTTTTTTTTAATTTTTATATAATGCTTGTCGTACAGGCTGTGTAATGACACTAATAAAATGTCTAAGTGTAAAGAATGCCTCAGTGTTGCGGCCTGTCCTGAACTATTTGTATCCTTTATCTGCTGTTTAACTATTTGCTGTTGGGTTAGGGGTTAGTATTGCTAAATAACATTAGCCTATGGGCAAGAAGATGCCATCTCGTCAGTGGTTCAAAGATCTTTCAGAATGGGTTGTGATTCCACGCAGGACGGTCCAGAGAAGACAACAGGCTCCTGCCTTGAGGATCACCAGAAGTGGTTGAGCAGTTTCAGCCTCCTGTGACGGTGGAAATTACCAGCAGTCTTTAGTGATTTGAGTGAACGGTAAGACTTTTTTCCAGTATGGTTTTTGATGTGTAATGCTTGTCATGCAGGTTGTGTGACGGGTCTAATAAAACATTCCTTTTCAAACTGTCAAGAGCCTGACTGTTGCATAATGTGTTAACTGTATCTTCTAAAATGTGGTTGGATGTCCTGAACTATGCCACCCTCTTTAGCTGCTTCATTTAAATTTGGCAGCTTTTTGCTCTTACAGGGAAACTGCAATGAATGTTCGGAAAACATTCCGGTTTTCCGAACATTCATTGGGTGCTGCCTCAGGCTCCCTAGTAGCGGCCAAGCAACTTCAGCCTCCTGTGAAAATTGAGAGGTAAGACCCTTTCTCAGTACTGCTTTTCATGTCATGATGTGTGAAAAGTCTAATAAAATGTTAGAATGCCTGGCGGTTGGTTGGTTGGTTAACTGCATCTGCTGCTAATATGTACTGAACTAATACAGTCTTTATCTGCGCTTTCCCAGTGTGTAAAAAGATGCATTCTTGTCAGTGTTTAAATATTTCTTGTTTTCTAAAGTACTGTTGTGCTACCACACAGGACGATTCAGAGAATACAACAGGATGCTGCTTCAGGGGCAAGCAGCTTTAGCCTCCTGTGGAAATTGCCTTATGCTCCTGCCAAATTAGCGATTTGACTAACTGGTAAGACTTTTTTCTTCCCAGTAATGCTTGTCATTCAGGCTGTGCGACAGGTCTAGAAAAATGTTTGCAACTGTATGATTGCATAATGTGTTAAATTGCGCTGCTTGTCTTTGGTTGTATGTCCTTAACTATGTTCCATTGGCCAATGTTTTAGGAATGAGTTTGTATTGCTAAATGTAAACCTGCAGGTACAAGAAGATGATCATGTCAGGGTTTCAAGACTTCTGGATGAGTTGGGTAATGTAGTCTTGTTATTTCTTGCAGGACGATCTAATCCAATTCTCTACAGGCTTTGCCTGATCTCGTCGACCAGCTGACCGGATTTGGCAGAAGGTAAGACCCTTTTTTTAAACAGGGGCTAAGGGTTCGGGGCTAGTGTGGCTAGGGTTAGCGGGGCTAACTAGGGTTCATGGGGGCTAAGTGTGGGCTAGGGTTAGCGGGGGCTAAGTGTGGGCTAGGTTAGGGGGGGCTATGTGGGCTAGGGTTAGCGGGGGCTAGTGTGGGCTAGGGTTAGCGGGGGCTAAAGGGTTACGGGGGGGCTAAGTGTGGGCTAGGTTAGCGGGGGCTAAGTGTGGGCTAGGGTTAGTGAGGGGCAGTGTGGGCTAGGTTAGCGGGGCCAATGTGGCTAGGGTTAGCGAGCCAGGGGGGCTAAGTGTGGGAGGAGGGTTAGCGGGGGAGTGTGGGAGTTACGGGGCTAAGTGTGGGCTGGGGTTGGGCTAGGGGCTACGGGGACTATGGGCTGGGGTTAGCGGGGCTAAGTGTGGGCTAGGGTTAGCGGGGGGGCTAAGTGTGGGCTAGGACGGGGGGCTAAGTGTGGGCTAGGGTTATCGGGAGGGGCTAAGTGTGGGCTAGGGTTAGCGGGGGGCTAAGGCTAGGAGTAAGGCGAGAGGGGCTAAGTGCTAGGTGGCTGATCTGGGCCAGGGGGCTAAGTGGGCTAGGCTAGGGGGCATGAGGGAGCTAAGTGTGGGCTAGGTTACGGGGCTAGCGTATTAGGCGTTACGGGGCTAAGTGTGGGCTAGGGTTGGGGCAGGGGGGCTAAGTGTGGGCTAGGTTAGCGAAGGGGGCTAAGTGTGGGGCTAGGTTGGCTAAGTGTGGGAGGGTTAGAGGGGGCTAAGTGTGGGCTAGGGTTACGGGGGCTAAGGTGTGGGCTGGGGTTAAGTAGGTTGGGGGGGGGGGGGGCTAAGTGTGGGCTAGGGTTAGCGGGGGCTAAGTGTGGGCTAGGTTAGCGGGGCTAAGTGTGGGCAGGGGTGGCGAGGGGGCTAAGTGTGGGCTAGGTTAGCGGGGCTGAAGTGTGGGCCAGGTTACGAGGGGGCTAAGTGTGGGCTAGGGTTAGCGGGGGCTAGTGTGGCTAGGTTAGCGGGGCTAAGTGTGGGCTAGGTTAGCGGGGCTAAGTGTGGGCTAGGGCGGGGGCTAAGTGTGGGCTAGGGTTAGCAGGGGGCTAAGTGTGGGCTGGGGTTGGCGGGGCTAGTGGGTGTGGGCTAGGGTTAGCGGGGGCCAAGTGTGGGCTAGGGTTGCGGGCGAGGGGCTAAGGGTTAGCGGGGCCATGTGGCCAGGGTTGGCTAGGTTAGGTTACTTGAGGGCTAAGTGTGGGCTGGGCTAGGGGGTGTGGGCTAGGGGGGCTAAGTGTGGGTTAGGGTTAGCGGGGGCTAAGTGTGGGTTAGGGTTAGCGGGGGCTAAGTGTGGGTTAGGGTTAGCGGGGGCTAAGTGTGGGTTAGGGTTAGCCGGGGCTAAGTGTGGGCTAGGTTATGGGGGGCAAGTGTGGGCCAGGTTACGGGGCCAGTGGGGCTAGGTTAGCGGGGGCTAAGTGTGGGCCAGGGGGCTACGGGGCTGTGGGCCAGGTTACGGGGCCAAGTGTGGGCTAGTTACGGGGGTTGGGCTAGGGTTACGGGGCCAAGTGTGGGCTAGGGTTAGCGGGCCAAGTGTGGGCCAGGTTAGCTGGGCTAACGGGGTGTGGGCTAGGGTTAGCGGGGGCCAAGTGTGGGCTAGGTTAGCCAGGGGGGCCAAGTGTGGGCCAGGTTAGCGGGGCTAAGTGTGGGCCAGGTTACGGGGCTAATGTGGGCCAGGTTACGGGGCCAAGTGTGGGCTAGGGTTAGCGGGGGAAGTGTGGGCTAGGGTTAGCGGGGCTAAGTGTGGGCTAGGTTAGCGGGGCTAGTGTGGGCTAGGGTTAATGGGGCTGGCAGGGGCGGGGCTAAGTGTGGGCTAGGGTTGGGCATGTGGGTTAGGGGGGCCAAGTGTGGGCTAGGTTAGCGGGGCCAAGTGTGGGCTAGGGCTACAAGCCTGGGGGTACTAGGGTTACGGGGGCCAAGTGTGCCAGGGTTACGGGGGCCAAGTGTGGGCTAGGTTATGGGGCCAAGTGTGGCTAGGGTTAGCGGGCCATGAGCCAATGCAACCGAACGAGCAATAC
>BMAF01002287.1:0-15699 GCA_014132575.2 Gasterosteus nipponicus
CTATCTCTGCTTCATAATCTTGATCCTAAGTTGATTAAATTGACACAGTGGACCAGGTTAGCTTTTCTAACAGCCATACTAGAGGGGCATTTCAAGATTTCCAATGAAGCAAGTCTCATTTTAAAAAAAAGTTTCATATGTTAAAGACCTAGTTTAATCGTCCATATTTTATTCCAATCAAGATATGTTTGAAATGATCAAAAAGGAAAATAAATATAATATAAATAACCTATAAAAAATCGTATTCATGGAGAAAGTATTTTCACAATTTCCTCCTTTTTTCATAATTATAGGAAACTCTCCCAAGAATACTGAAAACTAATATTAAATGGTCTTTAGCTATGGTCGAATTTCATACTAAAAAGTTGTGGAATAGCATCGTAAATAAACAAAATGTATTGATTTTGTAATATATCCAATGAAAAAGGAAATTACAATAACACGCTATGGATTTGTATTGATAGATGTACATGGCATGATACAGGCTCTGCTGCAAGGAGAGGGAGATTGTGTCTACTGTCTAAGTCAGATATACATCATCTTTAAGAGCAGCTGAGATAGTCACTACAATGAGTGAAAAAAGAACTAGTTCATCATGTGAGCTGGTTAGGTTAAGCTATCCCATTTGACTTTCTAGGCGGGTCTTACCTTAAATTGTACAATAATGTTTTCAAGTAAAATAATCAATGCATGAAACTTTGAAAGTTTATTCCATAATACAAACTTTTTAAATTCATCATATGTTTAGGAAAACAGCCTGTCAAATGGATATTAGAGGTGAGCCAACGTAGAAATAACCACAAAGAAATCAGATTTCTAGGTAGGCAATGTATTGTTTCCTTATGGACTTTAAAGCGGTGCTGTTTTATATGTAATTGGATTAATATCATAATTGTAGAAAGAACCTCCATGCTAACAGTCTGGTTACAAATTGTGCATTTACGTCTGTACACATGAATGGAATACAAAAATAGAGTCACATATCTGAATGTTTTAACATAGCACTACCAGTGTTCAGCCCTGATGAATTCTCTTATGTTTGAAAGGGGACAGTAAGGGATTCAGAGAAGTTTATCTTCTTTTGCAGGAGAATGTCAGGTAGAGCTTAGTCTTAGCTATGCTGGGATGTACAGATATGGAGAAATATTTTTGTACCTGTGTTGTCCTTGTTGTACTGTACAGAATATCATTTGACTGCCAGATAAATGTCATCCAGACTGCCTGCCCCTTCAAAGGTGAAAATAAAACCTTTAAATACGGTATCACAAGCTCTATGTATTTTGTTTTTTTACTTTTAAACATCACTTGTTGCAAACTTAGTAGTATTCAGACATATTCATTAATCTAGTTAACTCTCACTGGCCTAAGAAGAGAGTACTCATTAGCAACCGTAATTTAGAAAACTTTCATAAATTTCTCAATCTAATTGTCCAAAATTATCCATATTGACGAAAAGTAATGCACAACAATACGTACCCACGATGTCTCTATGATGTATATCAGGGGTCGGGAACCTATGGCTCGCGAGCCAGATGTGGCTCTTTTGATGATTGCATATGGCTCGCAGATAAAACAAAATATTCTCACTTGTTTTAATTCATCCATCGATTTTTCACTGCGCACGTCCTGTTCAGGGCTGCAGGAGCAATTGTCCATTATTGTAATTGGATGATACTGCCCTACGTTTGCCGTTGCTGGGTAAAACAGGTAAACGCCCCCTTTTGAATCAGTCTGAGACTGCGTCTGCTCGGTCATTAGCTCAAAGCTAACCCTTCGACGAAGAAAATGGCGAAAAGAAAAAAAGACGACGAGTATCGTACATTTCAGGACGAATGGACCGAAGAATTCGCCTTTGTGGAGAGAGCGGGTTCTGCGGTGTGTCTAATTTGCAATGACAAAATTACATCGTTGAAACGGTCGAATGTAAAGCGGCACTTTGACACGCGCCACGCTACCTTTGCATCAAAATACCCTGCAATTCTCAAAACTTGGAACGCGCTTCCTGTCACATACCACACACTGCAGCGTGTGAGTATTGCTGTATTGACCATGTTTGGATCTACGTATGCATGTGAGCAGTCATTCTCACATCTTAAAAACATCAAGTCCAACCTACGATCACGTTTAACGGATGAAAGCCTCAACGCTTGCATGAAGCTTAACCTCACCAAGTACCAACCCGACTACAAAGACATCAGCAAATCCATGCAGCACCAGAGGTTGCATTAATGGTGAGTGTTATAGCAACATTATTTAAAAGAATAAATTCAGAGGCTTATTATACTGACATTTAGTTGAATTCACTTTCAAAATATATTATATGGCTCTCGCTGAAATAAATTTCCAAATTTTTTGCTTTCATGGCTCTCTTAGTCAAAAAGGTTCCCGACCCCTGATGTATATGATGATGAGATCAGGTTGGCTGGATCAACTCTGATAGAAAATATACAACTTCAGTGCCACTTTAGTTACTTCCTAATTATTGATCACATGGTAAAACGCTTCATGTTACTCTGTCCTCTAATTCTTAGAAAAGTGACCACAACCAAGACTCACAAGATTTCTTATGCACTAACTTCATTAAACAGAACCGTTCCACAAAAAATAAGAATTCACATTTTTTCTATAATGACTTAAAATTGATTGTTTTTTTATTTTTTATCTTTGGAATAACAATTTTAAAATGTATGCTGGTCGACCACTTTCACCAGCAAAGCCACCCTGGTGGACCAGCATCATTAATGAGTTCTTGCTGGTCGACCAGCTAAACCAGCACTGAACCAGCATAGACCAGCATAAACCAGCATGGAAAGAATGCTGGTCTATGCTGGTTTTTCTAGCAGGGGTTATAGTAATAACGGACTCTTTTATCACACATGAGGTAGGATTCTTGGAGTAACGTCACCGCATTGTGAATGCCACATTCAAGGGGCTACCGATTGTTTACTGGAATAGACTGGTTGAAGGTTTGGTATGGAAGACTATCTGGACCTTACCAAACAAATATTTACTGGTAAATAAAGTAAAGGAAATACGTTTCAAAATATTACACCGGTACTACCCAGTAAATAATTTTCTTGTTAAATTTAAAAAAGATATTGATCTAAACTGTTCTTTTTGCAATACATTGACTGATACTTATTTCATTTATTTTGGCATTGCGTTCATGTAAGGACATTTTGGAAAGATGCGTCCAGATGTGTCTACCACTAGCTATGCTACTTAGCTACACCTAGCTAATATGCCTACTGTACATGTTTGTGAGGGCAGGGTTTACCCAGACTAGCAGATGAGAAATGCATTTTCGGGATATTCATTTTATCCAATTAGGAGAGAGAATTCATGCAGGATAAAGAATAAACAAGTGAAAGTAGAAGTGATAAGAAATGTATTTCTGTTTTGTTATGACTGGGGTCATATGTGTTTTTGGTTTTCGTTTTGTGTCTTTCTAGTTTCCCTTTCCTTCATTCAAACAGGGATGTGCCACAACCATGCGCGGATTGGTGGACGGTCTCCTACCCGTCCTGTGATTGGCTGCAGTACCTGCATATAAGGGAAGCCAAGATGGCGTCCGAGGCAGAGCAGGCCAGAGCGCGGAGAACAGCAGCAGCACACAACCCTCCTCCTCCTCCTCCTCCTCCTCCTCCTCCTCCTCCTCCTCCTCTCCCAACCAGCCACCTGTGTTATATTGTGTATCCTGATAATAAGTATACAGTTTTCCTTTTGAGTTGGTTTTCTCCTGTTTTAAAGTAGATAGATAGGTAAGACTGGTCTCATTATTTTTCTCCTTTGTTTTGGTAGGTCAGCGTCTTATTTCTAGCTAGGACCGTTTTTTGGTTTGTTTATTATATTGGGGATGGGCAACGGCAAAGCCGTGCTTTATTTACCCCAACATACATGGTTTACTCCACCTAGCTCTTTGTTCAATAAATATATCTACTATTTAACGCAAAGTGTGTGTGGCTACTTGGGAGACGGGGAAGATTGGTCCTATCCACGTTGCACCCTAGGCACCCCTAGACTGGGGCGTAACTGTTTACTAAAGAGCTGATTAGATGTAAACCTCTATTACTGAATAAACGCTTTATCAGAATATAGAGTTTTACTTTTACAAAAAGTTCCACTGTATATTCCATCAACTTGGGTCTGTATTTATATAGTATTGGAGTGTCAAAATGACCAGACGAAAACCTGGAAAACGATGGAGAAGGACTGGTAATGAAGAAGACCCAAATAAACGACCAAGACGGGCTGCACAATTGGTGAGTAGCCTGGCATAGTTGTGTTGCAGTACATTTGCAGCAGGTAGGATATTTAATGCCTTATTTTCCTCCCTGCAGCCACCAGTGTTCATGTGGAGACTGATCAGCAATATTTAGGTAACTTATGAAATGTGTTGGTGTGTGTTTAATGTTCAAAAGCAGTGGTCTCAAACCGGTTCCACGGAGGGCCTAGTGTATGCAGGTTCTCTTTTACCTTGAACCAAACTGATTGAGTAGGTCACAAATTGGTTAAGATCTCCCCTCACCTGGTAGTCTAGGTCTTAATTGGGCACTAATTGAAGGGAATGACCAAAAACCTGCATACACTAGGCCCTCCGTGGAACCAGTTCGAGAACTCTGTTCAAAAGCCACACCCAGTCCCATGTGCAGAGGAGAGAGAGAGAGATCCTGAACAAAATTAGTTCTGATTAAGAATCACAGGCCTTGTAAATAGATAGATTAGTAGATAGAATGCAGTCTACGGTTGGTCAAACCAAGCATGGCAAATAGCTTTCTCTTATTCTTCTCTTTTTCTTTTTTTTATCTTTTGAGTTTCTTACAAGAAGGTTTCTCACCCGAAATCTGTTTCGGGTGAGAAATTTGTTCAATGAGGGATTTGGGTGAGTACTGTGCAGAAGAGTCAAATTTCAAGGACACAACACACAAACCATTATATGACAATGCATCAATAACTGATCAATCAATAAAAGAGAGCCTTCTGATCATCATGGCTTACTTTATGACCGTTTACGTAACTGATAAGGCCCTTAGTGATTGGCTTAAAATGTTCAAGTTGCTTTGTCCTGATAGTCTGAATACAGACTGCTTAAACAGTGTACAGAAGTTTTTTTTTTCCTCACATGCTGCATCATCTCCTATTGTATTGCATAAATATTGCAGTACTTGTTTTGGGTCATTAGAAGGTGAACAATTACAATGTCTATCTTGTGGGACCAGTGTGTCAGAAGAAAGATCCTCATCCTTCAGAGAGGTTCCAATTGATGCTCAAATAAGGTCATTGTTTCTCAAGCCAGGTTTTCAGGAGAAACTTAACTTTAGATTAAGCAGGAAGAAGACAGATCCTAACAACATTGAAGATATTTACGATGTAGACATTTACAAACAGCTTGTAGATGGGGGTGGTCCTCTTAGTGACCCTAAAAACATCTCAAAAGTTGGTAAAGTTGTTTTCTTTGACTTGACATCTATGCCTGGCATTGTTTTTGCAGCAAATTTCCAAAACAGACAAAAGTTCTAACCCCTTAATATTGGGTTTATACAGGATGCAACAGTGGGTCATGGTCAGGGTGTGTGGTGGCAAGATGAATTGCCTCTATTGTAATATCAGGGCGCTTGAATAAATCAAATTAAAACAGCATGTGCTCTATTATGTGTTACACACTATTTTACTGCTCTATACAATAGAGCTTTGCTGTGAATTCTGTCAAAACAGCACAATTGTCAACATTTAGAAAGTTCACAAAGGTGTCTTTGGAGCACATCATGGCTTATGTTTTGATGTGACGATGTGACGTTTTAGAACTCAAAATTGTAATTAATGAAATTGTATGGCTTGTGTCAGAAATAAACACATTTTCTAAGTTGAACATCTCAAATTATTTGTACTATAGCAGTACGAGACATATTTCTCACTGAGATATAATTGAGATCAAATTGAGACATTTGAAAGCTGCACAGTATGTCTCGTTTTTCTCTTAGTTGAGATCAGGAAAAGAGACAGCTGTGAGAGAATTGAGAACTGTGCTCAATGTGAGACTTAATTCTCAGGAGAGACATTTGAGGAGAATGAGAAAAACGCTTGTCTCAATTAGTGCTCATTTATATCTAGGCGATGTAAATGTGACATAAAGGAGATCTCATCTCAATTTTGCTTTGCTATGGGCAGATAATACTGCATGAAATTCAAAATTTCTGTTGTAGGATATGGACATTCCAGATATTGAGTGGGAAAACTGGACTTCCCCATGATGACCACTCAAGCAGCATTGACCTAGATGCAGATTGCCCACTGACTGATGAACAAATGACATCTTTAGGAGATGCAGTTAACCCAGGAGCTGCATCCCAGTCCTTTGGCTGTGATATTTACATTGCTACTGTTCAGTTCTGTGAGCAATTACTTTCTCTGTAAAAGAACTGAATTGAGAGTTGCACAGAGACAGAAACCCACACTCAAACAAGCCATGTTGTCAAAGCTTTGATGAAACCCTTAATGGCTTCACTAGCCCCTAAAGACTGAGTCAGCAAGAGAAAGAACTACCTCTGCAACCGTACCTCCACAAATCAAAGAAAAAAAATCTAAGTAATATCTTGTGTTACGCCCCAGTCTAGGGGTGCCTAGGGTGCAACGTGGATAGGCCCAATCTTTCCCGTCTCCCAAGTAACCACAAACACGTTGCGTTAAATAGTAGATATATTTATTGAACAAAGAGCTAGGTGGAGTAAACCATGTATGTTGGGGTAAATAAAGCACGGCTTCGCCGTTGCCCATCCCCAATATAATAAACAAACCAAAAAACGGTCCTAGCTAGAAATAAGACGCTGACCTACCAAAACAAAGGAGAAAAATAATGACACCAGTCTTACCTATCTATCTACTTTAAAACAGGAGAAAACCAACTCAAAAGGAAAACTGTATACTTATTATCAGGATACACAATATAACACAGGTGGCTGGTTGGGAGAGGAGGAGGAGGACGAGGGTTGTGTGCTGCTGCTGTTCTCCGTGCTCTGGCCTGCTCTGCCTCGGACGCCATCTTGGCTTCCCTTATATGCAGGTACTGCAGCCAATCACAGGACGGGTAGGAGACCGTCCACCAATCCGCGCATGGTTGTGGCACATCCCTGTTTGAATGAAGGAAAGGGAAACCAGAAAGACACAAAAGGAAATCCAAAAACACATATGACCCCAGTCATAACACCTGTGTTAACTGACATGTAGCACATACTGTACCTGCTGAACCCTCCCCCCAATCCACCACATAATCAAATCCAACACAAGCAGTTTTCATTTGTGTGCTGTAAGGAAACGAGGAGTCTTGAGCTGTTAAAAAGGAAAGCTGCAAAAGAGTCAGAATGAAACAGGTTTTTTCAGATTGTCACGCTCCCTGGTGGCTCGACCTGGGGCGCAACATGAGTGCAACAGGTCAAGGCAAGTGAGGCGTTAGCCACACAAAATCCAATACACAAAACGTAACAAAGTAGTATTTATTTTTCAAAAGAGCAACACAGGGATCAACAAGGACTGTCAGTGGCACCAAAGAAAAGAACATGAACATGAACACCAGTAGGCTGTTACTAATTAAATTTTAACACAAGACCGTGCTCTTCAAACCGCGGGCCCAGCTCAACACAAAAGAGCCTCCCCACTGAAAGCAAACATTGACTATATAAAGGGGAATGGTTGATGGGAGATGTGGAACAGGTGTGGTGATTAGATGAGGGGAACCAGGTGTGCACATCTGTGAAGTGAGGGAATGGAAACAGAAGGGGGAGACAAAAACACAAAAGAGAACACCATATCTGTAGACCTATACCCATAGAGCACTGTATGTAACACAGATTAACTATTTATTTCAGTGCAGATATTGTTTACAGTGAACATCCATATTTGTTGCATAACAGTCAACATTTTGAACAGCCAACAAACAAAGTTAGATCAACATTTAGTACAAGATCAAATCTAGTCTCTCACACAAGGCTCCTGTTTGGCAAGAGCAAATACAGGCCTGAATATCACTTAGAAAAGATTGATAATTATTGTAATGGTTACTTGGTTACAGGTTCCACTTTCAGTCCGGGGGGCAGATTCGTCAGCACTTTTAAAGTAAAACTTAAAACTTTCCTCTTTGATTCTGCCTATAGTTAGGGCTGGCTCAGGTTAGCCCGGACCAGCCCTTAGCTAAGCTGCTATAGGCTTAGACTGCTTCTTAGGACACACCGAGCTCCTCTCTCACGCTCTCGCTCTACCATAATTCAAGTTTTATTAATGCACATGACTAATTCAGCTTCTTTCCGGGAGTTTTTTTGTGCTTTCTCCCTATCAGGTCTCCGTAGATCGTGGTTCCTTCTGGACTCAGGTCCTGACACCTGCCATGGCCCTGCTGACGCCTGCTGCTGCCATCATCATCATCATCATTATTATTTTAGATATTAATCATATTACTGTAGTGGGATCCTCCTCTGACGTTCTCCCTAAGGTTTCTTCCCTTTTTTCCCTCTTGTAAGGGTTTTTTCATTTTTTGGGGAGTTTTTCCTGTGCAGATAGTGGGTTTCGGGACAGAGGATGTTGTATGTGTACAGACTGTAAAGCCCTCTGAGGCTAATTTGTAATTTTGGGCTATACAAAATAAAACAAATTGAATTAATGCCCTGGGATGCGCAACATCTCAAAGCAGGTGGAGGCTGTGGGGTATCTGCCCATGACCACCTCTACAGAGGGGCTCGTTGGGAGAATCTCCCTCCCGGTCCAGAATTTGACCAGATTGGTCAATTCATTTGGTGTTGCTATGGAGGAGATGAAAAAACAATGTAACAAATCAAATGACCAAAAAAAAAAAATCTAATTTGACTTTACTATCATCAGGATAAATAGCAGAGTCTGGCACTGTTAGTGCCAGACTCTGCTATTGCACTCAATAGAAGAGAAGACTAACCCGCAATGTGAAGTTAACGTTGAACATTTAAACAGCCAAGTAGCCAAATTATATTTTAATAGCACTTTAAAATGTATTTTCTACCAGTCACAATGAACTGTCGAAGATAGCCTGGCATGCGGCATCTGGTGTCAACTGAAAAATCATCGTCATCATCTTCATCCTCACGGGGCCATGTGATTCGCTGAAGTACCTGCATTGAAAATAACATGGGAGAGCATTGAATCATTTTTCTATTAAGGGTTACCACACATTTGTCCCAGTGAATTTTCAAAACTTTTCCATGAAATTTAAATAATGACTAATTTATGACTTTTCCATGAGTTCCATCATTGTATCACTTTGATGATACATTACTAGTCAGTACTTTTGGAAAGGTCGACGATTCAGGGAAACGTAATACTACGTATGAACACATAAGAACAATATTGAACATGGACTATAATAGATGCTGACGAGGTATGAACTGTAATCCTTAGTAATTGACAATCACATAGTAAGAAAAAATACAAACATTACACGATCCAAAAAATAAAAATTTACCTCAGGGCTGATATTCCCAGCTCCCTCTGTCAGCCCTGTGAGGCGGGGGAACTTAAAATCTAATAAAAAAATAAGATACATTTATAAAAAAGGTACCAGCAACGCCACCTAGTTGCGGAGTCTAGGTCTCCATAAAAACAGGTTCTTTTTCATCAGAGGAAGAACAGCATGGATCACAAGACTTAGAAGCGTGGTTAAAAAGGAGGATTTTATTATTAAAAACTAAAAACCCATAAATAACTACAATTGTATTAAAAGTCCAGCTGGAACAAAGTGCTAAAAAAGATTAAGAATTCGACCAGCCACTGCTGCTGACCCGTCCTGCCCTTTCTTCTAGTTTCCGGTTCCGTTCCTTTCCTGAGTGAGGTGTCCAGTCCGTCTCGTTCCTCTCCTCGTTTGCACCCCGCCTGCTCGTCCGCTGTCTTGCCGTCCTCTCGCTTGATTTCACTGTGGCTTCTCCTTCCCCTCTCAGGCCGTGCTTAGTGTCCTTTATAGCAGCTGTGTTAATAAACCAAACCATTCTAAAATGTAACAAACCAATAATTTACAGAAACCACAATGTCCCCCTGGTGACACCTCTTTTGGGAGAAGCAAGGCCACTGTGTCAGGTCGTTGGGTCAGCACTGTCCACATTGGCGCTTCTTTAAGACCTCGTCGAAACTGTTTTATTTGTGTTGTGACACGGCCAATCACCTGTTAATAGTAACATGACAAAGGGTATATCCAATAACATTACTCATCTTAAAGCAATCTCAGCGTAAAAGATTAGAAAAGATTATTTTAAAGAAAATAATTTGTTATGTTTATATCTGTCGGGGGAGAATTTGTTGATCTGCATATTGTAAGTGTCTCAAGAACTCTCATGGGGAAATCTTGGGAAACTCTTCCTCTTTCCTCTTCCTCGAACCTTCAGAGATGGATAAAAGCTCCTGTTCTCCCCCAGAAACTTGGTCAGATCTTCTAGCTCCTCTTGGGAGAGAGAACGTCTGTCCCTTTTCAGCTGAATTGTAGTCATTTGACTTCTGTCTGTACTTGTGTTGATAATTTCTGTATTCTTATGATTTTTCCTATATCCTAGTTAGTAAACTTGTAACTTTTGGACGCACATATTTCTTAAACTTTCACTCACAGCATGGATTAGAAGCTTTTCAAAAATCCATCTCCTGTTCTTCTCAGTAATGGATGGGAGGTCCCAGGCAAAGGCCAATTCCTGGACACTTCCTGCATCCCTCTCTGACAGTGTGGATTCACCTTCACGCTTTAAGACAAGAGGCAGTTGAGTAATGCCAGGTACTATGTGCACTTGTAAAAATTACTGAATATAACACATTATACATATTACTGGCATTTGAGCTTTTATAGAATCAAGATAATAGAATCAACTGTACACATACAAGCCTGATTGTTTCTGTTATCTCCAGGTCTGGACAATCCTCAAGTGTAATTGTGGCAGTTTCAGGACTACCACCAAGTGTCACGTGTGGTTTTATTTTGGCACAGTACAGGCATTATACATTTGGTAGAATCCTTTGAACTTTCATATAAAACTCTTTCTGTGTTACACTTGCACAAAGAGTACGACAATTGCCATTAAGAGAAAAAACATGAAAAGATAAATGGATAACTTTCCCCGCAGGCTGAAGCGTGTACCTCAATAAAATCAGTGGCAAACATTTCTGCGCAGACAGGACACTCTGCTGCATATCTGCTGCTGAGAAATGGAAGTTACAAGAAAGAACAATGATATTTTGAAAGAAAAGGTTTCTTAATTCATTTTATGAATGCTATGTAATATGCTAACAAAATCTTAAACAAATAATTTTGACATGTTCTCTCTTCAGGCTCACCGCTATCCACATTAGTCAGGTTATCATCAACATCTATGACATCACAAGACTTGATGTGTTCTGTCAGGAGTGGAAGGGGAACTGCTGCTCCACACTTCTGACAAATGGCTTTTGGAATGCTCCTCAATGCTTCATCATTGAGTGGTAGGGGATTTGTGTTAAGTTCTTCTTGAATTGGGGCTATGAACAGATTTTATGAACGACCTATAGCCTTCAAGACCCTGCCTGAATAGCCACTATCTTCAGGAGGCACAACACAGAGTTTCTGGCTTCCCCATCCAGCTGTGGAAAACATTACAGATGGAAATTAGCAGTAAGTAATTGCAGTAAGACTCCTAATGAATGTTTTTCCTTGAATTCAACAGTCTTAATAACAAATGTACTTGAGATGAGTTAAGAAAATTTTGTTAAAGTTTTATTTGGGAACCATCTGTAATTAATATGAATTAATAAAATTAACAGTCTTCATTGCATAATGTGCAGTTAGCTGCTGCACATGTACTTTTTATACAAATGAGCAACACAAACAAACACACAAACTTGTGTTGGCCTAGCTGATGCTTTATAAAGCAGCCATCCACCAGTACCATTCCCCAGTTTTTGAAATGGAACTTTGAGGGCATCACATAACTGTAAGAAAAAATGATACAAGTGTATTTAACCATAACACTCTGAAAAGGGGATAGCTTGATTAGATCAAATGGCAACATCTAAATCCATGCAATTGTTTTTTCTAGGAATACAATTTGTGGTGCTGTTATTAGGGCTGTGTCCCCAACTCAGAATGTCCCCAGTCCAATCGGATCTGAAAGGCTATAAAGTGCATTGGAGTTGGATATTTGGCCTTCTGTCTATACGAAAATGTTGGAAAACAGGTTAGGTGTACGCCCTTCAGGGTGATCTTTGAAAACTCTGTTTTGACTGTGTTTGTGCTTACGGGTGAAATAAAGGTTTATCTCAATTCTACAGATTATGATTAACAGGTTATAAATTTAAAGCACTAGAAGTAAGTAATCCATTTCACTTGAGCAAACATGACTGTATATATCTCTGAAGGAGGCAAGAGTCAACCCCCTCCTGAAGAAATCTACCCTCAACCCTTCTGAAGAAAACAACTACAGACCGGTCTCTCTTCTTCCCTTTTTGTCCAAAACCCTTGAACGTGCTATCTTTAATCAACTCTCTTCTTATCTCCACTGTAACAACCTCCTTGACCCCCACCAGTCAGGCTTCAAGGCAGGCCACTCCACAGAGACTGCTCTCCTTGCTGTCTCAGAGCAACTCCACACTGCTAGAGCCACCTCTCTCTCCTCTGTCCTCATCCTTCTGACCTCTCTGCTGCATTTGACACAGTCAACCACCAGATCCTTATTTCCTCCCTTCAGGAACTTGGTGTCACAGCCAACTCTCCCTGACTCCCAACATCACTGCGACAACACGATCCTGTAGATACACGCTCTACAACATCAGGAGAATACGTCCCCTTCTCACTCAGAAGGCAGCGCAGGTACTGATTCAGGCTCTTGTCATCTCCCGCCTGGACTACTGCAACTCCCTCCTGGCTGGTCTCCCTGCCACCGCCATTCGACCTCTGCAGCTCATCCAAAATGCAGCAGCTCGACTGGTCTTTAACCTTCTGAAATTCTCCCACACTACTCCACTCCTCCGCTCTCTTCACTGGCTACCGGTGGCTGCCCGCATCCAGTTCTAAACATTGGTGCTCACGTACCATAATGTGAATGGATCGGGTCCAGCTTACATCCAGGACATGGTCAAACCCTACATCCCAACCCGCACTCTCCGCTCTGCATCTGCAAAACTACTCGTCCCTCCCTCACTGAGAGCAAAACACTCGACTAGATCACAACTCTTTGCTGTCCTTGCGCCGAAATGGTGGAACGAGCTCTCTGAAGACATCAGGACCACAGAGAGCCTTCACATCTTCCGCCGCAAACTAAAGACACACCTCTTCAGACTCCACCTCGACTAAAGACTAACAAACTGTAGCACTTAAATTGTGCTTCACTGTACGTCACTCATCTATAGCAAATTGTAAATTGGCTTATTTGAGGAAATTGCACTTTCTTGTTCTCCTGAGTTTGTACCCTATGGTTGAATGCACTTATTGTACGTCGCTTTTGGATAAAAGCGTCCGCTAAATGACATGTAATGTAATGTAATAATTTGTATATACAAAATAACTTCTTTAATGTAATATATTAATGCATATAAACATACAAGCTAGACTAAAGAACTAATTGCATATTACTACCTCTTCATGTGTTGTGCTCTCATCTACGGCCCAACCCGGCCTGCATATGGAGTGTTTGCTCCTGCTCTTTTGGAGTTCTTTCATACGGCTTTGGCAGCAAATAGAAAGACACTTCAAGCGGTTTTGCTCTCTTGGCAGGAACCAGATTTGCTGCAGCAAAGCGCCTCTTTCCTCCGGCCTTGGTAAACATACCTGGGAAGGACCTGTAGAAAACAAGTTTTTAAGTTTTCTCTTACTACATTAAAAGGTTGACAAAAAGGCTCTTGCATGATAGATGAATATAGAAAAACTCACCATTCTACTGCATACTCTCATCAGGTTCCAGTAAAGGGTTACAGGCAATGATTTAGACCTTGATATTGAAACCTATGATCATTTCTTATATACATTTCACATTAGCCCTAAGTGAAACAGGTCTTTTTTACTGAATGGTCACAAAAATGAACACTTACATTTCGATGGCTGCAATATTAGTAAGAAGCTGATGATGCTACACAATGCTATGTCTATCATTACTTACTGTAGGTAGCAGGTGGAGTTTTCACTGTACAAATTGACATCATTACAAAGTATGTATACATAAACAAATGTGTCTTTACCTGGTCATTTCCATTTGAACTGAGGGTCTTTGTGGCTGAAGGGCTGAACGCCCATCTTCACGCCCCCGCCCTCTGCTCTCTGCCGGATTGGAACCGAAAATATACATTAAGCCCAATCATCAACATGTATAGAATGTATAAGTAAAAGTAAGCCATATGTACATGAATTGCAGTTAAATACAAAACCTCATATCTTGATTGGTGTCATCGGCTCCCCGGTGTCTCTCAGAAGAGGTTACTAAGTCTAATAATCGCCTTGCTGACTCAAAGATCTCTTCCTGACTAACGTTACCCTGTAATCACAAATACAGCACAGAAAAAAACCCGTAAGAAGGATATTACAAATCAGTAGTACACGTATAATATACATGATTTTAAGATAATCAGACAGGCAATATCCTTTGTACTAAGTTTGGCTTTAGCACCAGAATCATATCCAGCATGAACTTAGCGGCCAGGGCCTTCTTCTGATAATTGATCCATGCTGTAGGTGGTACGGGACATCTTACCCAGTTACCCGGTTACCAGCTTCATGCGCGTGGTTACCAGACCTAGAGAACTCCATCAGTACCCCGGTTATTCCTGCATGTACTGTCGGGTTATGAGCCCCCAACCAAGGACGTTAACCACAGAAGTCGTCCTTCTGTCCTCTGAGTTGACCTCAATAAGAGACGATATTCAGACTCCAATACTGAACCGTGTCCACCAGCTCCGCTGCCTTTTACTGACGTGTTTATGACATCTACTGTATGAATTATTATATGATCATCACTACTCAGTATGTTAGAAAACCCTGTTTATAATTCTGATGCAATATTTGGAAGCTCAGTTATTACAATGTAACGATAAAAGATTAGAACCAGAGGGTTTGGTCTATAGTTTTACTCTCTGACGTTCTCTAATCTACGATTAAATACAAATATGCAGATGCAAATTGATTCAGAGGGAATGTTTACTCCTGTTGGAGGCTCAGCTGATTTTATTAACGAAACAAAAAGAGAGGAAGTGATCTGATCGCTAAACGTCTCTGAGCCTGACGGACGTGGTGTTTATGAGTCGCCAGAATTCAGTTTGTTTGTTTACCGTCTGTATATAAAGTGTGAATGTATTTGAAATGCTTGAATGTAATGTAAAATATTGACATTGATGTGAGTAAAGGGAATGTACCACAGCGCATCAACCCACAAACACATTTCTTTATTTTAAGTGGAGTTATGTCCTCCGCTGGTTGCCAGGCAACCTCGTCATGACGAAGACTTTAGGAAGTTAGTTAGCCCCAAGTTGGGAAATGAGAAAAAAGAAAGGAAGTTTTGTGGTGTGAAAAAACGCATTAAAAGTTAAAGTGACACCAAAGAAGTTAAAACACTATAAGTATCAAACAAGATGAAACTCTTCATATTAAAAGTTAGAAATGTCAAAAGGTGTTATGACCGAAACAGTTTGTTGCTTAACAACATAACACCTAAAGGTTTATCATTCATTACGTCATGTGATCAAGTG
>BMAF01002288.1:0-52399 GCA_014132575.2 Gasterosteus nipponicus
GCATTCCAACAATAAGTGTCTAAGCCATTTGCTGCTTCTGGGAGTTTGTACGTGCAATAGCAACTCAATGAACGAGACAGTATTGCTTAACTAGAAAAGGCATTTCCTGCTGAAAATGCGTTGGAATGCAAAAAGCTGAAAGCTGCACTGAATATTTAAAAATAGCTGAAAATACAGAAAGTTGAAGGGAATTTGAATACATCTGAAATTACAGATATTAGAAAAGCTGAAATTAATTTGAAATAGCTGAAAATACAGAAAGTTGAAGGGAATTTGAATACATCTGAAATTACAGATATTAGAAAAGCTGAAATTAATTTGAAATAGCTGAAAATACAGAAAGTTGAAGGGAATTTGAATACATCTGAAATTACAGATATTAGAAAAGCTGAAATTAATTTGAAATAGCTGAAAATACAGAAAGTTGAAGGGAATTTGAATACATCTGAAATTACAGATATTAGAAAAGCTGAAATTAATTTGAAATTGCTGAAAATACAGAAATGATAGAAGGAAAGGAATTTCAATAGATTTAAGAAAAGCAGAAATGAAAATACAGCTGAAATAAATGTGAAACACAAACAAAACAGAAGGCAGGAGCTTAAATGAATTTTTAAAAGTAAGAAACAATGTGCAAGCTGAGATGAATAAAGAGGGGTTTAAAATTGGCTGTGGTAATATTAGTAGGTATTAGCTATAGCCTCCACCTTGGTAATAGCAGTACCAGCAGTAGCAGTGGTCGAGCCATCACAGCAGTAGAAACAGCTGCAATACTAACACTATTAATTACAGTAGTATATTTGTAATAAATACTAGTAGCAGTTGCATTAATAGCAGTAGAAATACCAGAGACAGAGTAGAAGTATCAGCCAGTACTCAGAAGTACTATAATATCTGTAAAGAGACAGAATGCTTCATGTTATTCAAACTAATACGTTTTTTTAATTAAAAGGCCTCATCACAAACATTACAGTAAAAATTCCCTCCATGGGCTTTTATTTTGAAATTATTGGATTGGGTGGGGGGGGGGGGTGTAGATAGAGAGAGGGAGGGTGAGGAAGGGAGGGGTGGTGAGGAAGAGATAGAGGGAGAGAGAGAGGAGGAGAAATAGACAGACATACTGACTGAGTGATTAACAGTGAGAAGAGGTCAGGGTGGAGGGGGTTAGTGTCTTTATCATATTGGTCTGTTGACAGAAAGCATAGCTAAGTGCCATGTGACTCCACTAATCAGGTCATAGGAGCAGCTGTGAGTCACAGACAGAGATACTGCAGCGTGTTTACGAGTAACCACGGCAACGGCGCACCCTATTGGATTGGGTGGTGGGGGGTGTAGATAGAGGAGGGAGGGTGAGGAGGAAGGGAATGGTGGTGAGGAAGAGATAGAGAGGGAGAGGGGAGGAGAATTAGACAGACTGACTGACTGAGAGTGATTAACAGTGAGAAGAGGTCAGGTGGAGGGGGAGGGGGCTAGTGTCTTTATCATATTGGTCTGTTGACAGAAAGCATAGCTGCGTCATGTGACTCCACTAATCAGCTCATAGAAGCAGCTGTGAGCCACAGACAGATCCTGCAGCATGTGAGCGAGTAACCACGGCAACGGGGCGCACCTGTGCTCATTAACGATCGGCTGCAAAAGGCAGACACAGAACAGCGAGTTACACAGAATCCACACTCAAACAAATGAGAACCAGCGCAAAACTATAACAGCTATCTAAAAAATACGGCGTTTTTATGAGACCCAAGACTCTACCGAACGCGTGGATGTGTGTTTTATGTCTGTCCGGTAAAAGTTTTTAATTAATAGGCTCCATCACAGACAAAACGTAAAAATTCTCCATGGGGCTTTATTTTGAAATTATTGGATTTTTGGGTGGGAAATGTGATAGAGGGAGGGATTGGAGAGGGTATGGGGAATGGAGGGTGGTGAGGAAGAGATACTCAAACAGAGAGGAGGAGAAACTAAAGACTGACTGGAAGGTCATAGGAGCAGCTGTGAGCCACAGACAGATCCTGCAGCATGTGAGTGCTTTAACCACGACAACGGCGCACCTGTGATCATTAACGAGCTGCTGCAAAAGGCAGAGACATGGCAGCAAGTTACACAGAATCCACACTCAAACAAATGAGAACCAGCGCAAAACTATAACAGCTATCTAAAAAATACTACGTTTGTATGAGACCCAAGACTCTACCGAACGCGTGGATGTGCTTTTTATGTCTGTCCGGTAATAAATACGGCTCCTATATCGTTGACAAAACGTGTACCTTGTGGATTTTTGTGAGAAATATGTCGGCAGATTTGTATTGGAGCCTATGGGGCTTTTTGGCAGAGGTTGTGTCACTCAAACACTCCTTGCGCCAAAACTAAAAAACTCTGGGATTCCATGAACACATTAATCCAATCAGCACAACCATACCCTCATTAATCTGAAGAAATGAAGCCTCTAGAGTGTATACTTTGGCTGCAAGGACAGAAGTTCCATATTTTTTAACCAGATTTCTGCGATTTCACCCTCTAGCCCTCGAGCTCCTCCACTCTAGCAGACGCAATACACACTCATGTAAAAGTCAGAAACGGAGCGAAGAACTAGTGAAACATAATCAGTGATTATGAAAAAGTACAATAGATATCCACAAGCAGTTTTTTTTCATAAAATAGTTGAGACTTGTGTCAACATTTGAAAGTTGAAATGGTGTCTGTAGCTGAAAGATTGGCGGAGCTGAAAATCTGAAAGTTGAAGAAGTTTAAGGAGGATTTGAAAACAATCTCCATTTGAAAACCATGTTAAAATATTAATGATTATTGATTTATATAAATTCAAGCTTAAGAGGTAGAAAGCTGAAAAGTCATAGCCCGGAAGCCAGAAAGAAGCTGAACATTTTAATATTTGAAGGATTTTAATAGCTGAAAGTGTGAAGGAGTTGAAAGGTGCCACGGAAGAAATAGAAGAATAATAATAATAACTAGAAAAGGCATTTCCTGCTGAATATTTAAAAATAGCTGAAAATTTAAAAAGAGCTGAAAATTGAAGGGAATTTGAATACATTTGCTGAATATTTAAAAATAGCTGAAAATACAGAAAGTTGAAGGGAATTTGAATACATTTGCTGAATATTTAAAAATAGCTGAAAATACAGAAAGTTGAAGGGAATTTGAATACATTTGCTGAAATAAAAGATATTAGAAAAGCTGAAATTAATTTGAAATAGCTGAAAATACAGAAATGGGAGAAGCTGAAAGGAATTTCAATAGATTTGCTGAAAAAGCAGAAATGAAAACAGCTGAAATAAATGTGAAATATTGCAAAACAGAAGTTGCAGGAGCTTAAATGAATTTTAAAAAAGTACAGAAATAACAAAAGCTGAGATGAATAAAAAGGTTTAAAATTGTTTGTAGTAATGTTAGTTGTAATTTGGGTATTAGTACTAGCAGTAGAAGTCGGTTTAGTATCAATAGCAGTAGAAACAGCTGGAATACTGATACTATTAGCCATAGTAGTATTTTTAATAACATTAGTAGTAGTTGTATTAATAGCAGTAGAAATACTAGTAGTATGGTAGTAGAAGTATCAGTTGTAGTTCTACTAGAAGTACTAGTAATATTCGTAGTGGTTATAGTAGTATTTGAAAGAGCAATGCGTATTTCAACGAAACCGCTTCATGGTTAAGGTGTGGGCACCAAAACTGGGATGTGGGCAGCTTCCTGCAAGAGGTGCCTCTTGGTGCCAGGAGACAGTCTGCCCACCCTCTCTGCTGAATAATGTACCGAGTGGTGAGCGGTGAGGGATGGCCTCTCCTCCAAATAGACACCGGTGAAGAAGTGGAAGGCTTCAGATGCATATACACTCACTCACGCTTATGAAACAGTCTGTGATTGGTTCCACGAGTCTGCACTCATTTAGAAAACAGCTGCAGTTTGTGCAGAATCATCACGGGTGTTTTTAATAAAAAAATCTATGTCAAGAAGACAGGTTGAGGATTAGCGCCAATTAAAAAAAAAATACTTTTATTGGGGTGTCTAATAGCTAAGAGAGGCAGGCAAATTGTGTATTCATTTGAATGTGTGTTCTTTTGCAGATGTTCTGCTGCATCACTGGACAGAACGGAGCAGATGAAGCATTAAACAGCAGCCTGCTGCGACACTGCCCCTGGGCACTTCCTCACGCTATCTCTCTCCCTGCCTGTGTGTGTGTGTGTGTGTGTGTGTGTGTGTGTGTGAGAGAGAGAGAGAGAGAGAGAGAGAGTGTGTGTGTGACCTGAGCACAGAGCGTCCTAGCTCTTCAACAGGGAGTCAACCAACTCCAACTTTCTCTGGGCAGTCAGCGTTCAGCACTCGGCCACGACGGACAGGAGAACGATGGGAGCAAACATCTGGATCGCAGAGGAATTGCTCGCACGCAAAAGATCAGTGGGCCGTTATGAGTAGCCCGTGGTGACAAGATATTCGTGGGCACGTTTTAGGAGGCATCGGATTTCCGTGCACACAGGCTCACTGCGAGGCAGCGGCGTGCGCGGTTTCTATTTTTAGAAACGCGGGAGAGGAATCAATCAAACTGCGACTTAAAGCGGTGTTTTCGTGACAATCGGCTGCTTTTTGCTGCTGCAATCTTCCGATGCGCGCGTCTGCGTTACCGGGAACTGCATGTCACGTCTTTTTATCAGCCTGGTTTCTGATGCCAAACGGTGCCTTTTTTCTCCATTGCCGCCCAGGAATGCGCACCGCTGGACCTCAAACTTTTGCGTGATGGAATCCGCTGCGCTCGACGGTGACAGGGGCCGCATATCTTCCGGGACCTCGTGCACTTTCTCATCTTATCCCAGGTGTTAGAATTACCAAAGAACACTGCAGTTTGGGACGTGAATGGCAAGTGCTGTTGAACGACACAGAACCGACGAGGAAATCGCCGGGGCGCATATAACGCGTTCTTTCTATTTTGTTTAAAAGCACTTTTAAACCAATTTGCAACGTGTTTTCAACGTCGGGCCATAGACGTCTTTTAAACGTTGTTTCAACGGATAAATTGCTGGCTGGAAACTTACAAGTTACATACTTAGTCACAGTTGTCATGTTAACATCCCTTAACAAGGACAAACACATTATTTTATTGATTTGTATTTATTATAAATATAACACTATACATATAACACTTTTCCTAAATAAAAACAATACAGAAATAAAACATATGTTTCAGAGAAATAAACTATGGAATTAAAAGTGCAGAAACAACATTTCTGTGTTCAACAACAACAATTCCGTGTTTGAAGACCAATTTTCTGGATTATTGGAACTTCATTTTTAGATTCTGTAACAAGATGTGGCTCACTTGAGTTGGGATAGTATACCTGAAATCAGCTGCATCTCCCTCATCCTCACTTGAGGATTCTTTGTGTAAAGGGAGTCAGAGTGCACGGAGCAGATTCCTCTGGTCAACGTGTTTATTCAATTCAAATCATTTTATTTTGTTCAACTTTGCAATCTGTAAACATGCAACACCCTGTCCCCTAAACCCCAAAATGTAAAAAACCTTCAATTGTGCTAGATGGTTGCCAGCCGGACTTCTAATATCACTTTCTTTCGTCTTCTTTAGGAAGCGTTGTGATTGGAGACCAACAGCCAATCGCAATTGACCTTCTTTCTTCTCTGATTGGTTGGTTTTGTGGCACAAATGTAACGCTGCTGCAAGTCGAGAGAGCGGCGTGAGTGAAACGTCGAGCGAGCGCAGCGTGAAGAGGTGGAGAGAGCGCAGCAACGGCTGCCTGCGCCGCAGAAAACCAGTTTGTGGCGAGGGCACCTCAGTAAACTGCGCGCACGGAATATGTTTTTCTTTGCTAAAATATAGTTCTCTGTGCTCAAAACTTAAAATTACGCGCTTGGGATTGTGGCACAAATATAACGCCATAACCGAACCGCCCGAAGTCCACTGAGACGCTTGGAGCAGCTACTGTGGAAAAAAAAAAGTAGGGTGAGCCGAAGACTCGATGTCACCTTGATGTGACCTGTCTACATTATTGGCTCCCTGGTCGGGCCCTCCAATGGGGATCCCAAGGATGCAGGAAATAGTACCATTTGGGGCTGCCTCAGAAATGCACATAACGTGACGGATTCATGTTTTTAAGGTAAAAAACAATAGTTTCTTAGGTGCAATGCCACATCTGGATTCCCCATGTGACTGCTAAGGGAGCAGTGCTGATACAAAATGCTGAAAAGATCCAAACACTCTGTGAAGTTAGAGACGGCCTTGTGTTGCTTTTATGATTACGCATCAAAAAAGGTTAGCTCAAAGCAACTTCATCCGGGGGGGAGAGGATAAACTGACAACACTTTTTGTTGATGCACCAATGTGTCAGTGCTGCAGGCACCTGATACATTGCGATAAGAGGACGCTGGATGGATGGATGGATCTCTGCCTTCCTCTGCTCGCTGCTGTTTTGGAACGTGTGTCTCAGAGGCACCTAGGTGCCATAATGGCAGAGGACCAAACAGGTTTTCTTCCCTGACATTGATTCTGATTTCCTTTTGACTCTATCACAGTCAAAAGCCCTTCCTGCTATAGGTCATTATCGCCTTTAAGTCATCTATCCGGTAGTCAGTTTTATTTTTGGATATGCATTAAAACACCAATTTCCTATAGAGCATTTCACACATACCCCCTTACAGACGTTATCACTGACTTCCGGACTAACAACCATCTTCAACAGCCAAACAAGTACAAAGACATAAGTGCCAATTGAATGTCCTTCTCAAATAACAATTCTCACCTCCGTGGTGGTGAGAACCAATCTGAAATATACTGTAACCCCGTGTGTCTCAGTAACACTCACTGCAGCTGTTCTCCTCTGAACGTACTGCACCCAAAATCTAGGGTCAGGGGCGATTTTGTTTTGTCTTAACTTTAGAACGTTTTTATTGATTCACTGCATGAAAAGTGAGATTTTCGACCCCGTAAACGCCCGGAAATCTCCCTAATTTCCGACAATTTCCAACAATTTGCAACCCGCGCACGTCGCGTTTGTCTGTGGCACAAATTGTCGGAGACGAACCATGACGTAGGGGGAGAGCTGGCGGAGGTGCGAATGGCCCGAATTAGCATATGAATGTAGCGAAGCCGCGGGTGGCCGAGCCGAGCGGGCTTGAATATCCTTACTCCTTATTGGATGAAACCACAACTACATTTAACAAATAAAATCACTCGTGATTGGCAGCAAAACCACACGTGGGCAGACCAGGCTTGAGTTTCCTTGTTCATGATTGGATGAAACCACAACTTTCAATCACTCGTGATTGGTTGGCAGATCTGTTGCTATTGGTCACCCGCCTCATTTTATTTATATATATTTATATATTCATATTATGCTGTATATTCATTGCATGGTTATCCCTATGAGCTACTATACTATTATTAGGATACCAACCAGGACATCAATGAATTTATAGAGAAGAAAATGAACCTTTGCCACATGTTTATACAAAGAAAGAGCTTTATTAACAACACACAAACAACAACTACATACAAAGTGAGGATCTGCCCACACTTGGTAACGCGGGCGGTTTAAAAACTACAGCTCAGTAAACTGTCCGTTTGCCTCCTCGGGGTTGTGGACCGTCACTGGCGCCGTGTTTTTCTGAGGCAGGGTTGTGCAGGCGCCTCGTGTGTGTGGCGACCGTACAATCCACCCGAGACCCCGCCAACAACGCCGTCCCCTCTGTCCGGCGTGAGCTCCGCGGTGCGGATTTCCAGAGTTCCACCTCGTCATCAGCCAGCACACTTTGTCTCGATTCCAGCAGCTGTAAAACAACAATGAATCAGTACTGTGCGATGCGTGCGGACACAACACATCTATCAATGCACCTGAAACAAGTCAGCAAATAAACTCTGACCCTCTTTCTTCTCGCTCGACTCGCGACTGAATCCCCGCAGCTTCCGCCCGCAATGAGTGTTCGGCTGAACCTGAAGCTCCTGCGCACGTCTCAATGCGTCTCACAGGCGGCTGGAAAACAATTAAATGAGTGTGGTATGAATACAAAAAAATCAAACATAAGTCACAGTAACATTTAACAAGGAAAGGAGAAACAGTAAACCGTGTTACTTACACACATGACGTCGTCTAAATCTGGACTTTTCCCCGAGCAAATACGAGGTCACCGCCTCATTATGGCGAGATTAGTCTGTGAAAACAAAATGTACAGTTATGATCGGTATCCATACGTATATATTTCCTTATACCGCAGAATAAAAGCATATTCTGTAAATCTGACCCTTGCTCGGTTCGTAGCGCCTGTAGTTCGTCTCGGAGTTGTGAAGACGCCCACCGCTTCCTGTAAGCGACACGGCAAGAAAACACACTTTAATAAAGCTGTTTCTGCTCACTTGTAAGGCTACTAGGCTACTCTTAGCTTAGCTTGAGGCTACGCTACTTTTAGCTTAGCTTGCAGTAATCGAGCGTATTCTTACCGCTATCTTGGGATTGTGCGCCCGTCTCCTCTTCTTTGAGTCGGTTCCTCTCCTCCATGGACAGAAACCGCAGAGTCCCGAACGCTCAGTGGAGCGAACCGCTGTTGATATCGGCAGTTTGTTGTTGGAGTTGGCGGAGACGATCCACTGAGAGCATCAGCAGCTTCTTCTCGTCTGTCTCGCGGACTGGCCGAACGTTGGTGACCGCGGAGGAGGAGTTGAGCGAGTTGAACGCGCGGGCGTCGTCCAGCCATTATTCACGAACCAGCAAACAACAAATGAAATAGTACTTCCAAGGTTACAGTTAAGTGTCCTTGATGACACATTGTGCAAATGCAAATTTAAATTAGGGATTAAAGCATCTATTCGGTAAATGGCGTGTGGATTTGGCAGCTGCAGCAAGTAGACTGGCACTCAACACGTATGGTAGCAGAAGGCTAACTGGTAGCTATGAAATGAGCTCTCATTCACAGTGCACGAGAGTCCACAGCCATGCTCTCTTTTCCAGGAACTCACTGATCATTCCAATCATGACCATGAGCATCACTGGAGCAGTCGGGGTCTTGCTCAAGGGTGCCTGTGTGGTGGAAATGAGGGCGGGGCAAGTGCAGCTTTTCGTGTTCGACATACATCCTACTCATCCAAGCTGACCTGACAACCCTCCAGTCACAAACCGTTGGTTAAGTCCTTATATGCTTTAGTGCAACTGTGTGACCTGTCACTGTGTCCCTGGCATTTACACGCAGCAGGAAGCGAGAGGACAAAGATACATATGATGGCCATCTGAAAGGGAAAGATACAGGAAGAAGGAGCATGATTGACTCCCTCAAACAAGGAAAAATCAATGTCACCGATGGATTTCTTGCTTTAAGTCCACTAGATCCATGTTCCACACAGCGCTGTTGCTATAAGTCACGGTGTGACCTCATCAGTTATTAAGGTTATCCACCGTATTGACTCTGTTACGTGACAGCCTGTTACATTATGTTAAAGGACACATGAGTGAAGTAAAGTTTTAATTAGAACATTTAACTGAAATTGCTTCGAATCATAGCTGGACGTACATCTCATCACCTCAACAAAGAAGAAAAAAAAAATCATCCATCTCGCCAACTATTTATCCTTTATTGTTGGAATGAGTAAAAACGCCAGAACCTTCTGGCTCAAACCTGAGATCATGGGAGGCCGTTACTTCATACACACACAAACCCATACACACTCATACGGCAGCCAGATCTTCCCAGCTGGCCTCGGAGGTGATTATCGATCATCCGCTCTGAGTCCTCTGCCTCAATTACATGTTTTTTTTTCCTATTTATTCCTCTCTTTCTAGCAGCCACCGCCTCGGCCCGTCCGCGTAATTCCATCCCAGTCGGCGCAGCCCACCTCGCTGCCCAAGCCGGTGCCTTCCATCCAGCAGGCCTCGCGGTCTCCTCTGCCTCCACACACGCCGCACGCTGCCAGCCTTTCTAGTTGTGCCGGGCGGGGGAAGACGTCTAAGTTCCTCAGCCCAGAGGACATGTGTTAGCAGAGATGGTTCGCTCAACGGTCCCGGCGTTCATACCCAATGCTAGGCCGAATATTATGACAGTACAAATAACACAAGTGGAGCATCATGGCTGTTTGACTTGAACTGAGTCGTCTTTATTGAACGCAGATCCACTTGACCTCTCCTAGGTCACATGTCCATTCAGGGGCATCCTATTGGCTACCGCTTAACACACAATACTGTATATAATGTATAGGAAACTAAATACAACAGATTGTGACAATGGAGGGCATATACTCATATATGTTAACACCCCCACTTGCTCTCACATTGGTACATACTCTAACAAACAAAAAAAACAAATAAAAACAACAAAAAACAAACAAACATTAAGGCCTTTCTGCCTTTATCATGCACATTACTTCACACACGTGGTTAGTTTTCCAAACATGAACTTTGCAAACTTAGTCAACTTAAACTGTGTTACAGGTTTTGTCATCACATCTGCTACCATCTCTTCTGTGGGGCAGAAATTCAACCTTATCTTCCCATCACTCGCAGTTGACCTCACAAAATGATATTTTATGTCAACATGCTTACACCTCTGTCTGTTCACAGGATTTTTTGCTAACGCTATTACGCCTTGATTATCCTCATACACTTTAGGCACTGGGTATTGATGTCTGTCAATGCCGTCTAGCAGCTGAACTAGGTACAATACTTCTTGTGTAGTAGACGCTACAGCCATATACTCCGCCTCACAAGTCGACAATGCGACAGTGGGCTGCTTTTTGGTTTTCCATGAGATCAAAGGTCCATTTTCATTTAGGCTTACACAATACCCTGTGGTACTACGCCTGTCAGTTGTGTCGGCTGCCCAATCTGCATCACTGTAGGCGTGTAGCTGCAGTTTTTCATTGGGGGTTTTTGTGAAGCACATTTCTTTTTCACTTGTACCTTTCAGATATCTCATTACATGTTTAACAGTAGTCCACTACTCTTCTGTCGGCTCAGTAAAGTACTGTGACAGTTTACTCACAACAAAACTCAGGTCGGGTTTCGTGCATGTAGCCAAATAAATCAGGCTTCCAACAGCCTCTCTGTATTTCTTGACGTCACTCATCACTTGTGCATCATTAGTGTAGTTTATGTTCGCTTTTGTTCGCAAGGTGTCGTCCTAGGTTTACAGTCTTGCATGTTAAACCTTTCTAGTATGTTTTCCACACATCTCTTTTGTGACATCTTAACACATCCATCACTTTGGTCAAAAACAATACCCAGAAAATGTCTGAGTTTTCCCAAGTCTTTCATTTTAAATCGTGCTGAGAGCATCTCCTTCACAACCGTCAGTGCGTTTTCATCACTGGCACCAATGATTATGTCATCAACCCATATTAAGATGATCACCTTTTCTTTTTCGGTCCCCTTTGTGTAAACACAATGATCAGAAGGATTTTGCACAAAGTTGTTTTCACTCAAATACTCGTGCAGTAACTTGTTCCAATTTCTGCCTGATTGTTTGAGTCCATACAGCGACCTTTTCAGCTAGCATACCAACTTTGTATCTGTGCCAGATTTTACCTCATAACCTTCTGGCTGTTCCATATAGATATCAAAATCTATTGGTGCATGCAGGTAGGCTGTTTTGACATCCATCTGATGTAAGATCAAGTCTTCTTGCACCGCTTTTTGCATCAAGACTCTGATACTAGTCAGGTTGGCAGTAGGAGAAAAAGTCTCCTCATAATCCACTCCTTTCCTCTGACTGTATCCCTTGGCAACATAGCGTGCCTTGTACTTTTCTGACCCGTCTGCATTGTTTTTAATAGCATACACCCATCTACCCCCCCACTGCTTTCCTGTCCTCTGGTAAGGTTGTAAGGGTAAATGTGTCATTTTCTTTTAATGATTGTAACTCCTCATCCATCGCATTAACCCATTCCTCTGATTGGGGTGAGGTTACAGCTTCTCGCAATGTTAAAGGAACGTTAGACGCTACTCTATAACAATAGTCTATGTTAGTGAGTACTTGATCATCACTTTCTTCGTCTCCACATATTCACTCAAGTACTCTGGTTTCTTCCTCTCTCTTGAAGGGTATCTCTTTTGCTCAAGTGTCTGTGTGTGGTTGTGTACTTCAAGCATAGGAACTGGCACCTGGTCTTGTGTATGGGCTGGACTCACATCAGTATTTTTACTGGTAACTCTATGCTGCAGCTCAAAGTCATCATCGACAGGTGTCATGTCAGTCTGTGTCTGTTTCTCCGTGTTTGTTTTGTTGATAAACTTCACCAGTCTATGCTTCTGCACTTTTCCAGTGTCAGAAAAATAAACCATATAGGCTGGACTGTTCTTGTCGTATCCAACAAAAATCCCCTTCTCACACCTTTTGTCCAATTTTCTCTTGTCCTGTTTGTAAGCATAACACTCTGAACCAAACTTCTGCATTCTGGACAAGTTAGGTCGTTTCCCTTTAAGCAGTGAGTAAGGCGTCTGCTTTGTGCGGTTGTTAAACCATCTGTTCCTCAATACAGCAGCTGTCTGGACTGCGTACGTCCACAGCTCTTTTGGTAGCTTACTGTCCAATAGCAAACACCTGGCCATGTCAAATAGTGTGCGCCAGTTTCGTTCAGCAGCACCATTTTGATGTGGCGAGTATGGGGCTGAGGTCTCATGCCTAATGCCATTTCTGCTGAGTAGTGCTTGGTAATGTTTCCCCGTAAACTCAGTACCGTTGTCAGACCTGATACACTTTATCTTGCCATATGGCGCTGTGTCGGCAAGAAACTTTTCTGTTGCCTGCACTGTGTCATTCTTATTTTTCAGAAAGTACACAAATACTGCACTGTAAAAATCATCAGTGAATGATAATGCATACCTATACCCGTCTCTGGACACTGGGTCTATAGGTCCTGCTACATCCGTGTGCACCAGCTCTAAGGGTGCTTTTGCCCTTACATCAGCCTCCCTGTTCCTAGTTTGGGTAAACTTTCCTGGGTGCAGACTTCACAATGTAGGGCTGACATGTCTGTTTTACCTTTGATTGTCATACCATCAACAACATGTTGTAGTTTCTGAACATCATCATAATTACAGTGCCCTAAGATTTCATGCCATGTCTGCATATCGTATACTCCCTTACATTGGTCTTCACACTCACCATTCACTGTATGTAAGTAGTACAGTCTGTTATACTCATGGATGTTGAATCTTGCACCGTCTCTACATATCAGGGCATCTTCTCCTTGCTTGAAGACTACAGTTGCTCCACTGACAGTCGCTGCTTTAACAGAAATGTCCTGCGGGTAAGAGGGGATGTACAACGCCCTCTTCAGCGTCGCGTTTTGATGTTGTCCTCTGCTGTCGATCAAGCAGACCTCTGCATCTCCTCTGCGCTCCGCAACTCCGTTGGTCTTTTCACCGTTGGCTAACTCCACACAATGTTTCAGTGGTTGGAACGTGTCGTCAAAATTCCTGAACTTTGAAATATCATTGATGATATGTGAGGTTGCACCTGTGTCCACCATTAGTCCTTTCTTGTAGCACTGCGAGCTCCTGCTTCACTTCATCCGTGTCGCTCACCCGGAAAGCATACTCGTTGTCTCTCTCCTCCTCGGAAACTTTGTGTGCGTCGTCCTGCTGGTATCTCCGTCTGCAGGTGACATCCCGGTGTGTGGCGCTGTTACAGTAACTACACCACTGCTTGCGTTGACACGATCTAGCTTTGTGTCCTTTCAGGCCACATCTGTAACATACAATGTCCGCACTCTCGGTTCCATGGTCACTTGTAGGTCTACTGGTTGGCGCAGGTTGCATTTCGCCTTCATCACGTTGTCGCCCGACTCTGTGGCGCACATCTTCTCAGTAGCCTCGTAGCTCCGCAGTTTAGTTTTGAACTCCGCAAAAAGGCGTATTCGCATCGCTCTGTGTAACATGAACAGCGAACGGTCCATAAGACTGGCAGGCCCTTCAAAATCATTGCCACTAGCAGTCCGTAAACAACGTTTTCACCGGCGTTTCTCAATGCTGTGATAGTGGTCTCTGCATTATAACATATTCAGTCACGCTTTCGGTACTTAACTTTTGAAGTGAAGTCAGTTCGGTATACAGGCTTATTACCCTGGGTTTTCCTTTTCCAGCATAGTAGTCTCTCAAAATCTTCAGAGCTCCTCGGCCATTGTCCGCTGCATCTCTCATTACCAGCGACAAACTTTTATCATCGAGAAACTGAATCAGCTCCGCGTATGTGATAATCAAAGTTCTTCTCATGGGTTTAGTTGGGGGGTTTGCTGTCTTGTCTTGATTTAAGAGTTAGGTAAGGGGAAGCAGGATCTGCCAAGCAGGCAGACACGAGTCTGACAGGATGGGAGTCAGTTTATGTCTGGCTGAGGAATGTAAGGTCTGCGGGTCAACTAGAAGATTTACCAGCCAAGGGGTTAGAGACACACCAACACTATTCAACATACACACTCTGTTTACGATGTTTACGTTAAGTCAGGAGTCTGGACATTGGATGTGACCGGATCTTAGATGCGGGAGGTGGAAGGTCCTCCTCTACGCCAGGTTAGGGCCAATAGAAATCTTTCCTTCTCTGTCTTTCAAGGGTTATAAAACATGATGTTCTTGCTGATGTTAGTTGTTCTTCGGCCTGTGTGCTGCCTGAACTGCTCCTGCCTTTGCAAAGCAGCGCTGATACTTGACCTGTGATCTGACAAATAAATTTTCCAGAGCGAGAGAAGTCATTCGGCTGAATTTTTGATAACCTTGACCGGGCTCAAATCTTGAACACGTATTCTTACAGTATGCCTCAGCATTTTTATCTTCCTCTTCATCATCTCCACCGTCTGGCTCGTTTAGAATAATGTCCTTTAAACCTTGTAGCCGGAGATGGCCCAAAATTTCGTCTCCCACAGTTCGTAGTTCCTTTCATCTCCGTCAAAAAACCAGCCGTGACCATCGGCCACTCGACTTCGTAGGCTCTTCTACTCATGGCGCTAGCTTAGCATGCTAACTCACCGGACACGCGGTACGTCGCGACTTTTCTCTCTGTGATAACTCGTTGGAAACTCTCTGGGTAACTCTGGGCCCATAACCTGTTAGCAGAGATGGTTCGCTCAACGGTCCCGGCGTTCATACCCAATGCTAGGCCGAATATTATGGCAGTACAAATAACACAAGTGGAGCATCATGGCTGTTTGACTTGAACTGAGTCGTCTTTATTGAACGCAGATCCACTTGACCTCTCCTAGGTCACATGTCCATTCAGGGGCATCCTATTGGCTACCGCTTAACACACAATACTGTATATAATGTATAGGAAAGTAAATACAACAGATTGTGATAATGGAGGGCATATACTCATATATGTTAACAGAGCCACACATATTTATTCCGCGCTGCATCAGGGATAAAAGGGATGCATATGAAATTGAAGTACATGCGTTATTCTTGATCCGCTTCTCGATCAGTGAGGAGTCGGTCGGACAGACACTGGGAGAGTTGGCTTGGAAAGCTCTCTTTGTGGAGACTCCCTCCTCTGTGCGTGGGGGGGAAATGAAGCATTAGAGTGTGTGCCGGCACGGCAGAGGAGAGATGAAAGAGCGCCTGACTCCATCACCCGAGATCTCCTCCTTCTCTGTTTGATCCTGTCTTCCGGTCGGCTGGCTTCCAGAGAGCAGCACGCGGAGCCGGGGGGGGGGGGTGGGGGGTAGTCGGGGCATTAGCATGGAGGAGAGGACAGGATGGCTTTCATAGGCAACAAAAGGTGCACACACACACATGCAGAAACACACAATCACCGGGAGACGCACGAGGGCAGTCGTACATGTATTTAGCTCAAGTCAGATCGGTTCACCCAATGAACCAAATTAGAATCTTTTAATCTAATGCAACCACAGAGAACAGTTGACACAAGCAAAAGATAAATGGAGCTGTTTCAAAATAAATGTTATATTGTGCTTGCCATTATGAACAGTTTGACGCTTTTTACTGGTGAAACCAATTGATTTCGTGCCGTAGGGAATATCACCTTGTGGCTGAATAGACCGTTTGTCTCTACCTGATGATGTGTTGGGATTTGCACGCTGATAATTATTCAAAGAAATTGAAATGAGTCTTTGTTTAAATTACTTTTATAGTCATTGAATTCTTAAGCACATTTAATGTGATTAATATTTGTTTAACTGCGAACAGAATTTTCATTTATTTCTCATTTATTAAAGACTGCCATCTCAAATACTGAACAAATACAAACACAAGTTGAATAAGAGGAGTTATGGAGTTGTAGGATATTAGAAACAAATTGACGATCCGGTTCATAAAATTAATAAAAATGCATATAGTGTACACCAGAATACAGCCATGATTCTGAAACTGTGTAATCAATAAAGTAATGACAATATTGTAAAACCACTGTAAATCTGCAACTGTAATAGAATAATATCGATGCAGTTATGATTGTATTTGATGTAATGTAATTAACTGGAATGCTTGCATTTAATGCTTGCATTTAATACTTGCACAACAACTGATATTGACTATGGATCATTCAAAATCCCCCGAGTTACATTGAACTCACCAAAGACCACTCCCAGAGGTGTGGACACTGACTTTCACACCTTTAAGCATTGGTATAAATACCTGTAGCAACCATTGTTCTCGAGTTCACTGGTGGAGGCGACAGACGGGCACTAAGGATGGTCAAAGGACTGACCTGGGGCCTGTTGGTTGCTGAGACCAGCGGCTCCTCAGCTGAGATGTTCTTTTTACCACAACGCCATCTCTTTTATTAAATACATTTGATTTAACCTTTTGATCAGCGATGACCTCTGTCCGTCCGGCGTTTCTTCATTTTTGAACACAACAGAGTACTCACACTTGATCAGAGAATTATATTAAACATTTACATTTCAGTAAACTACACAGTATTGGCTTTAAAACAATCTTAATCTAAATAATATTTAATATTCTAATTTGACATTTAACTAGTACTTTGAAGATCAAATTAAAGGGACAACAAGGAATTGATTTGAAAATGAGCATCTAGTCAACAACGGCAAATAAATAGAGAAATGTTCCATTTTTAACTAATTAAGGGGTCACGTTTTCTCTGTCACGCAGGCCGGTGGGGCGGTTAGAGCTTTCATCAGATGGTGTGAACAAAAATGTCTTTTCATCTTACCATTAATAGTCAATATAGTCATAATCAAGTTACTTTGCAGTTTGGTCTGATTGGTGCTTCATAAAAAAAAGGTTGCTTTGATTTTATTTAACGAGCCATGTTGGAAAAAGAGGAGACGACAGAAAATTGTTGTTGTGCGGTTAAGGATCAGCTCCCCTGCTCACCTCCGTCTGACGGGCGCAGGATCCACACAAGGTTAAAGGCGCTAAATCAATTTAAATCCCGTCACAACTATTATTGAGGTCATTACCAAAGGGGAGAGACGCCTGATGATGATGGCGGATCAAACAAGATCTAATTAATTCATTTATTCATTAATGCGCGGCTAGTGCAAAGTAATGAAGAAGGAAGGAGAGAGTCAGACATCAAGTGCGAACATCAGAACTGTCACGAGGCGGAAAATATGAATATAAAACGTGAACACAACATCAAAGGAAAGTGGTTGCCCGTGCTTTTCAAAGGACACTTAAACACATGACAACAACACACACACACACACACAGACACTCACACACACACACACACACACACACACTCACACAAACACACACACTAGGCGTCAGTCTGCTAGGAGTGAAAATGAGAGTAAAACAGAGGAAAGGAGGCAGGAAAAGAAGGGAAGCTTCACAGTCTGTTTCACCGCTTCATCTCCCGCCGGTGGCGCTGTGCTCGGGGAGCAGCAGACATTAATGTTTGGTATTGATCCCTTCTCAGACGGCTCGGGCACCAGAGGCCGAGGAGATGACAGCAACATGCTGCATGTTGCTTCCTCCACCTGGAGGGGTACTGTTGTGGAATATTTCAATAAAAGCTCGGTAGAAGAGAATGATTTGTCTGATAAAACAGAGTCTTGATGAATGATCAAAGTTGCAAAAAGTCCATTTATTGCTTGCAAGCAGGAGGTCAAATACACAGGCACGTATCACGGTGATCTGTGGAAATGGCGTCTCCGAGCACTAAAGACGCTGAGTTTTTATACACATGTGAAGGACATTCTCCGTACCAGCTACGAGAAGCTGCAAAGCAGGTTGAGATAAGAACCCAGGTGAAGCTGAGGGTAGCACACACACACACAAGATCCTCCTCAATGGCCGCTGCAAATCATAATTAATTGACATGAAAGTAAAACGTGGATCCAGAACTTTCGTACAGAATAAGATATCAACCAAGGCCATGAACAGAAGTCCTTTGTTTTGAAGCTTCTATGAGATTGAGTCAACCGTCCTCCCTTCTCAGAGCACAGCTGCAAACTAACATTTTGTATCATGCTGCTCTTTGTACATCAGGGTCAAATACAGGACACTTGAGACGCGGCTTTAGCACAAAACAATGTTATAACATATTTTACCATTACATTCCACTCTTTTGATTATTCTTTAATCACACATAATATTGCAAAAAAATATATGTTTTTGTGAGACCAAGTCTCGTGTTTAGCAAGCAAGTGTAAACCACTCTTTAGATAGCTGATTACAAAATCACAAAAAGATACTTAGATAATGAAACCGAAGCAAGCAATAATATGAATAAAACCGTAGTGACACAAACGACTACTGTGTCTATGTGGAGGGGTCCTGGCCGTGTTCTTCTTCTTGTGTTGGTCCGCAGGTACACGTTGGGATGTGGAGTCTGCCAACCTTCTTTCTTGTGAGGCATCCGCGTTGTAGACAGTCAACACAGATCACAATGCACTGTGTGTCTGTCGGTCAACTGCCCGTCCGTGGTCACTGCAACGGTGGTGTCGGTTGATTGACACTCGTTGTGGGGGTAGGGTCGCCTGAGCCCACTGCTGGCACTGGATCTGGAACCTTCTTGCAATGGGACGCGTGGACCCAAGTTGCCCTCTTAGCTACTTTGACAGCTGTTTGGGTGACAAGGAGGATCTGGAATGGTCCCTGCCAGTGTCGTGCTTTCCAGTTTTTTCTTCTGAAGTCTTTCACCACCACAAAGTCACCAGGTTTCAGTTTGTGGAGTGGTCCTTCAGCTGGTTTTGGGAGGGCGGCTGCAACCTGTTGTCGTATGTTAGACAGAGCAGAAGAGAGTTGTGCACAATATGTTAACATTTCATGTTCACATAATGCGGTTGAAGGGAGTGGTGCCGTCAGTGCCTCGGTTCCTACGTGAGGAGGAAAACCAAACAATATCTCAAAGGGACTCAGGTTGCTTAAAATTATACCATACTCTGCTATAAATAACCAAAATATCATGTCTTTCCTTTGTTTTGGTGTAAAGAAGCACAAGAACATTAGGAAAATATTGAAATTTAATGAACTATCCTTTTACAAAACATTTCATGAAACACCTCATATTTCCTTAGACAAATTTATGCAATTTACTTTTATCATTCACAAATATGCATTGCAACTGATCCCACTGATTGTACAAAGGCACAAAACTTTAATTGGTACTGAAAAATATAGTAATGCACTTTTAAGATTAAATGAGACTTTTAAAGAAAGGAATTTTTAAACCACTTACACATACGCATATAAAATCTAAATGTAATCCCTGCGTACACCTTACAAACTAAGGAGAGTGATTTTAAATGTGTAATGAAGAAAGTGTTCGCCTGTCCTGTAAATCTGTAAACTTCATACATGAAACATACATACACATACAATACATACTGAAAATGTATGGAGTTGTATGAACAGTAGAATTCCATCACACAACTTTTGTTTTGAAGCTGCTGACTAACATTAAAGTGCACATTTTTTAAATCACCACAGTAAGGATTCATCTTCACAGAGCTGTATTCTTTCAATGCAAACAGTATCTAAGGCAGCATTTTAAAGGTGTTAGTCTAGTCTGGACTTGTATTTGTTCCTGAAACTTGGCATCTTTTGGCCTGTACAAGTGCATCAACACCAGGTGTCATGTCCTGACTGGCTGTCACTTTCAGAATGTCATTTAAGTGCTTGTTTGTGAGCCTTGAACGCATTTTTGTTTTATTGATATTCATCACTGAGAAAATTTGTTCACAAAGGTAGGTTGTCCCAAACATGCACAAAAGTTTAGCAGCCAGGGCTGTTAATTTGGGGTACCCTGGTAGTAGATACTGATAAAATCTGTCCAGACCTACAGAGGCAAATTTGCCCTTCAAATCTGCATCACACTGCAAATCAATTATCTCTAGCTGAATTTCGACCGGCAGATCAGAAGCTTTAACTGTGAAAGGTGAGCGAAAAACTGAAAATTCTGTCTCAAGTTCACCAAATACCTGAAAACGTTTCTCAAACTCCCGCAGTAGTCCTGCAATTTTGTCTTTGTACCGTTTCATGTCCGCATCAGGTCTGGTCACACACATCTCTCAGACAGGGGAAATGAGCAGGGTTGCCATTTGCCAGTTGCATCTCCCACAAAGTCAGCTTCAACTTAAATGCATGTATGTTGTCAGAAAACTGTGTGACAACTTTTTTGCGGCCTTGCAACATTTTGTTCAGATTGTTCAAGTGTTCAGTAATATCAACCAAGAATGCAAGGTCCCGTAGCCATTCCTGAGATTGTAATTCCAACACCGGTTTTCCTTTTTCTCCATGAACTGTCCGATTTCCTCTGGTAGATCAAAGAAATGCCTCAGCACAGCGCCTCGGCTTAACCATCTCACTTCAGTGTGGTATGGCAGGCTGTGGGTAATGTTGCTGTCGCTGAGAAGTTTGTTAAACTGACGATGGTTCAGACCTCTGGACCGGATGAAATTTACAGTGCGAACAACCACTTCCATGACGTGGTCCATTTTCAGCGACTTGCAACACAATGCCTCCTGGTGCAAAATACAGTGAAATGTCCAGAAACAATCTCCTCCATTAAGGGCTTGTACTTTGTCTTTGAACTTTGTCGCGACACCTGCTTTCTTTCCGACCATGGATGGCGCGCCGTCTGTAGCCAGGCTGACACTCCAACTCTGTCCAATGCAGCAACGACAGAGCCGAAAATGTCCTCGGCTGTTGTGGTGTCCATCATTGGCACCAACTCAAGAAACTCTTCAGTAACAGTCAATGTCTCATCAACTCCTCGAATAAATATGGCCAGTTGGGCCACGTCTGTGATGTCAGTGCTCTCGTCAATTGCCACGGAAAATACAATAAATGACTTGACTCTCTGTTTCAATTGACTGTCTAAATCTGCCGATAGTTCCGAAATCCTCTCTGCTATAGTATTCCTCGTCAGGCTAATATTGGCAAAAGCTTGTCGCCGGGACATACAAGTTCAGCCGCCTTCATCATGCATCGTTTAACAAAGTCACCGCCGGAATACGGCCGATGCTAATGCTATTTCGCTAGCAATTAGGTAGCTGGCTTTTACCGCTGCTTCACTGACTTCTCGGCTCTTGATGAAAGTTGACTGCTGTTTCCTCAGACCCGCCAGCAATTCTTATCTTATCTCTTCTCAGTTGTCCTTGCAAGCCGTCATATTTTTCGCTGTGATGAGTCTCGTAGTGGCGTCGAATATTATATTCCTTCAATATCGAAACTTGTTGCAAACACACCAAGCACAAAGGTTTTCCGTGCATCTCTGTAAATAAATAGGACGTGGTCCATTTTTCTTTGAAAATTCTACACTCCTTATCTACTTTTCTCTGTTTGGATAACGACATTTTGGCTAATGAGGGTGTAGCGGAGAGGTAGAGACCAAGGTATTAACAACGTCGTAACAAGCAGCAGATGGCGCATTGATACCGTCTGCTGTTTTCAGTCTGTCTCAGTGATGCGGCTTGTCTTCTACTCTGATGGAAAGAGTGCGCCCCTTAGCGGATAATCCATGAATTGCAGCGATTTAAAAATATTAATTCCATGTCTTTTATGAGTTTTTTTTCCACTTTCAAATTATCCTGCGGGCCTGATCGAACCTCCTTGGGGGCTGGTTCCGGCCCGCGGGCCGTATGTTTGACACCCCTGATATAGAGGGTAAATAAAATCGGTCCAAGTACAGAACCTTTAGGGACTCCGTGACCAACATTGGTGGTCTTTGAGGATTCACCGCCATAAGCACAAACTGGGATCGGTCCGATAGGTAGATTTAAACCAGCTGAGTGCAGTTCCTTTGATACCATTAAATGTTCTAGTCTCTGCAACAGGATACAATGGTCTATGGTATCAAATGCGGCACTGAGGTCCAGCAAGACAAGAAAAGAGATGAGTCCTTGGTCCGATGCAAGTAGAAGATCATTCGTAATTTTCACCAGTGCGGTTTCTGGACTGTGATGCACTCGAAATCCTGACTGGAAATCCTCGAACAAAGCATTGTTTTGTAGAAAGTCACATAATTGATTTGCAACGGATTTCTCAAGGATCTTAGAGAGGAAGGGAAGATTAGAGATAGGTCTGTAGTTAGCCAACACCTCTGGAGCAAGAGTAGGTTTCTTAAGAGGTTTAATTACAGCTACCTTGAAGGACTGTGGTACATGTCCGGTCAACAAAGACATATTCATAATATCTAATAAGGATGTGCTAACTAAAGGAAAACTTCCTTAAGCAGCTTGGTCAGAATCGATCCAAGAGACAAGTAGAAGATTTAGACTTTGAAAAAAATAAAGAAGTCAGTTGATCAAGGTTGGTGGAAGAGAAGGCATCCAAACAGGCATCAGGGCCCACTGCTGCATCTAAGGTTCCTACATCGGAGGACAGGTCGGCACTGGTTGAAGGCAGGGGACCATCAATTTTCTCTTTGATAGTCAGAATCTTATCATTGAAGTTCATGAAGTCGTTACTAGTGAGGTCCAAAGGAATACACGGCTCGACAGAGCTGTGACTCTCTGTCAGTCGGGCTACAGTGCTGAAGAGAAACCTGGAGTTGTTTTTATTTTTCTCTATTAATGATGAGTAATAAGATGCTCTTGCGTTACGGAGAGCCTTCTTATACGTTTTAAGGCTGTCTTGCCAAACTAGCCTAGATCCTTCTGATTTGGTGGAACGCCATAATCGTTCAAGTTTCCATGACAGTTTGCTTTAGGTTCCGTGTTTGAGGGTTATACCACGGAGCAGACTTCCTTCTTGTTGCTATTCTTCTTCCAGAGGAGCAATAGCATCCAGCGCCACTCTCAAAGAGCCTGTAGCAGTATCGACAAAATTATCGATCTGGGACGGACTGAGGTTCTCACAGGAGTCTTCTGTATCTTGAGGCAGGGCACTGAACTTAGAGCAGAAGGAATGGCTTCTTTAAATAAGGCTACAGCGGTATCCGATAAGCGTCGACTGTAGAAACCTTTGGCAGGAGGAAGTGGTTCTGATAGTAGAAATTCAAAGGTTATCAGACAATGGTCCGACAGGAGATGGTTCTGTGGAAAAATTGTTAAATGTTCAATCTCAATCCCATACACAAGAACCAAGTCGAGAGTGTGGTTAAAACAGTGAGTTGGTTTATTTACACACTGACAGAAACCAATTGAATCTAACAATGAAAGAAATGCAGTACCAAGGCTGTCGTTGTCGACATCCACATGAATGTTAAAGTCACCCACAATAATTACCTTGTCCGTTTTAAGGACCAAACTCGTTAAGAACTGTGAAAATTCAGAAAGAAATTCTGAATAAGGACCTGGGGCCCTGTACACTATTACAAAGAGAACCGGCTGGATTATTTTCCAGGTTGGTTGCGAAAGACTGAAAACCAGGCTTTCAAATGAGTTATAATCCACCTTAGGTTTAAAGTTTATTAAAAGGCAGGAGTCATAAATAGTTGCCACTCCCCCCCCTCGGCCTGTGCCTCGGGGAATATGAGTATTAACATGACTCGGAGGTGTCGCTTCATTTAAACAGAAATATTCCCCATTCAACAACCACGTTTCAGTAAGACAAAATACATCAACATGGTGATCTGATATTAGTTCATTTACCAAAACAGCTTTAGATGACAGAGATCTGATATTCAAAAGACCCCCCTTTAATTCTCCTATTTTGTTGCACTATTGCATTATTAGTTTTAACTTTAATTAAGTTATTTACTACAACTCCTTGGTTGTTTACCTTTAACTTAGATAAGTGTGTCCGTGGGGCAGACAAGGTCTCTATAGGGTTCATTATGTTGAGTGACTGCTCAGATTGAAGCGCAGAGAAGTGTGTAAGACTGCGACTCTGCTCCCTGGTCTGAACTCTGAGTCATGGATTAAGTCCACTAAGAAACTGGGTCAGGTTCTTAGAAAGAAGTTCAGCTCCGTCCAAAGTGGGATGGATGCCGTCCCTCCTAATCAGACCAGGCTCTCCCCAAAACGTCTTCCAGTGATCAACGAAGCCCACATTATTTACTGGGCACCACCTCGACAACCAGCGGCGGAATGACGACATGCGGCTATACATGTCGTCACTTGTCAAGTTTGGGAGGGGGCCAGAGAAAACTACGGTGTCCGACATTGTTTTAGAGTATGTACACACCGATTCCACATTAACTTTAGTGACCTCCGAGCAACGTAATCGGGAGTCATTACCGCCGACATGTATTACAATCTTACTGTATTTATGTTTATCCTTAGCCAGCAGTTTAAGATAAGACTCAATGTCGCCCGCTCTGGCTCCCGGTATACACGTAACTATGGTCCCTGGTTTCGCTAACTTCACGTTCCTCAGAATGGAGCTCACCAGAGTTGGCTTCTCAGCGGGTGTGTCGCCGAGTGGGGAGAAGCGGTTTGAAACGTGAAGTGGTTGGTGGTTAACCGTGTGCTTCGACTTAGACTTATGCTTACTCCGGACAGTCACCCAGCCTCCCGGCTGCTCGGGGGTTGCCGGGGGACGGCTAGCAGGAGCGAACGCTACGTCTATGTGGCCCGCACCGGCTACGGGGGTGGGCTGGGTAACTACAGCGGCTAACGACTGAGCTTCCATGGTGCGGAGCCGTGATTCTAGCTCACTAAGCCTCGCCTCCAATTTATCAAATATACTACACTTCTTACATGTACCATTATCCGTAAGGGAGGCAGAGGAATAGCTAAACATGTGACACACCAAGCAAGAAAGAGCAGGAGAGGTAGGGAGGGAAGACATCACCAGGTTAGCTGCTAAGCTAATGCTAACGCTAATAGAAGTAACGTTGACGCTAAACAACGTCCAAGCAACTATTCGATGGAGCGAAAATTTGCTAGGCGGTGAGGCGTTTAACAGCGCCTCACATAGATAAGAATTCACTGTTTGTGATGAAAAATATCACGCTACAGTCAACTCAGTATAGCTAGAGCTGTGAAAAGTTCGATGACATCAAACACGCTGGCAACAGGAAGTGACGCAACACGCTTACCGTCACCGCCGTGTGTGTGTGATACATTGTCGATGCCACATGCAGGTTACTGAATCTTCACTTCATTAGCATGGCCTCCCTTGCGCGCACGGAGCTCCTTCTCTGTTCCAATTGTTCTAATTCCCAGGAGCCAATGAGAGGCCTCAGAACTTGTTCCAATTTTCGGCCGACCTATCACGCTAAGTTTTGTGCATCTAATCAGATGCTCAATTTGTTCCAATTTGGACTTTTCAATCCGCCATATTGAACGCTGGACTGCCGTTTCATTCTAACAATACTCGGCAGACGTAAGTACAACATGTCAACTATGTTGTCTTTAGTACTATGGCGTATGTTAATGGGTGTTTATTATGAGTGCAAGCAGGGATACTAATACTATTTAAATGTGAGTGAATGAAAATGAGTTTGCCCACAAAAAACCTGCTGCCGATCGATGCTAGCTGCGGCCGTGACGTCACACACGTAACTTTAGCCACGATTTATGGTTATTATTACTAACTTTAGTTTAATACGGTGAATGGAACCCGGTCTAAAAACGCGTATGGGAGCCAACAGTCACGTCTCTCCATGTTTCTGCGGACATTTGCTGCAGTCAACTCAGCTAACACTTGGATTGTAGTGCACGTGTATGCTGATATTTACGGTATTGAACAAGTAACCAGAATAAAAGCTATTTAATCAATTATTCTGGACAATGACTGAAGTATTTGTGTTCAGGACCATTCGGACTACTATTGTACAAAGTTAGATAATTATCCTATATTTCAAGTTCAAAAGGACCATTTCTCAATAAAAATACTTTTTTCAATAATTCCAGTCAAAGATTAACATACATGTGTTAAGGACATATCTGACTACTATTGAAAGAAAAGTGAAATATTTTTAAGGCACAGATAGAGATTTAGTGAAAGTAAAAGCCCTATAATTGCATGTTCAAAAAGACCATATCTCCATATTAAAAAAACAACATAATTCTCAATAATTTTACAAAATCGATCATTGATCTTTGGCCTAGGATGTTCTGGTACCACGTACACTTATGAACATCCTTACGTTCGAACATGGTGTTTGTTATAGACAATCCGTGACTAGCACAGAAGTCCAATAACAAACAACCGCTCGGGTTCAGATCAGGGAGGCCATTTCTCCCAATCACGCCTCTCCAGTTATCTCCATCGTCGCCCACATGCGCATTGGTCAGTCTCCCAGTAGGACTATGGAGTCCCCTACTGGAGCCCTATGCAGGACTCCATTCAGGGTCTCCAAAAAGGCTGAATAATTTGAGCTGCTGTTTGGTACATATGCAAAGACAATAGTCAGAGCTTTCCGCTCCACCACCTGAAGGCATAGGGAGGTGACCCTTTTGTCCACTGGGGTAAAGTCCAATGTAGCAGCACTCAGCTGGGGACTTGAGTATCCCCACACCCGGAGTAGAATAGAGTCCATCTCCTATCCAGGAGTGTGGTTCCAGAGCCGAGGCTGTGCGTAGAGGTAAGCCCCACCATATCCAACTGACGCTTCACCTCCCGCACAAGCTCCGGCTCCTTCCCCCCCCAGAGAGGTTACGTTCCCCGTCCCCAGAGCCAGAATCTGCCGCCCAGGTCTGTTCCTTCTAGACCCCCCATATTAGGATTCACGTTTGTTAATTGTGTCAAAGAACCTACTAAAAGGTCAATTTATTTTTTTACTAAGATCAAAGATGTCCAGGAATGTATAAATGTTAAGACGAAAATATTCGTTGACCCAAGCGCAGAGCGCAGATTTAATGAAGAACAGGTATACAGGGATTAGGCTTAGTCATATCCAAAAGACAGGTGGGAGGCTCGATATCCAGGAGCACGGACAAGGGCAAAGGTACAGTCAGGAATCAGGCAGGAGGCAACGAGGTCTGGAACAAAAAGGGGTCTTCAACGAGAGTACAAAACAGGATATCCAAATAGCGCTCAGAATGTGATAACAATTACACAACACTTTGCAAAGAACACAGAGGGATAAGGGGTATATATACAGACCAGCTTGATGGGGAACCAGACACCGGTGTGTAGGGATGAGTGGGCGTGCACAACAGACAGACACACATTGGAACAAACCAACACAAAACGGGACAGACCAACTGCACAGTAAACAGGGGGGAGTTTGGGGACTAGATATTGAAGGCCTCAGTACTCTGGGGAGCGCTAGATCGTGACAGGTGTTTTTGAACGTGCAATTATAGGGCTTTTGCTTTGGTGAAATCTGTCAAACTGTACAGTAAAAATGTTTCAAATTCATCATGGTAGTAGTCAGAGAGGTCCTTAACACATGTGCATTAGTCTTAGTCTGGAACTATTGATCAATCTGTTTTAATTGCAGTTCAAACTTTGAGAAGTGGTGTTTTTGAACTTGAAAAAATAGGGCTTTTACTTTGCAGATATCTCCAAATCTGTAAAGTAAAAATGTTTCAAATTCAGCATGTCAGTAGTCAGAGAGGTCCTTAACACAGGTGCATTGGTCTCAGTCTGGAACTATAGGGAAATCAGTTTTTATTGCAGCTCAAATATGGAGAAATTGTGTTTTGGAAATTTCAATTATAGGGCTTTTACTTGCGAAATCTCAATTTTTACTGTACAAATATTTATTTTATTGTACACCAGTAGTCCTTTACACACATAGTTCTATCATTGTCTGGAATTTGCTATTTAATTAGCTTTTTTTCGGGTTACTTGTTCAATACCGTAAATGTCAGCATATGCGTGCACTAAATTTCAAGCGTCGGCTGAGTTACATTACATTACAGGTCATTTAGCAGACGCTTTTATCCAAAGCGACTTACATTACATTTTAAACCCATGGCTCTTTTCACATTTTTGCCTGGGGAGCAATTCTGGGTTAGGTGTCTTGCTCAGGGACACTTCGACATGGAACATGGGGCAGCCTGGAATCGAGTTGACCGCAGTCATCAGTTATGCGCCACATGTTGACAATACCAGCTATTAACAAGTTCTAACGTTACTTTATTACAACTAACAGCAGCGTGTTTTATTCATGTGTCATTCAACAGTCCAGTAGAATTGTGAGATTTGTCATTTATGTGGAATAATTCGGCATTTATGTGTGTGGGGATCTCCGATCCCCCCGAGTCGGTTGATGAGAAGGATTGCAGCACGTTGATTAATTAAAGTCAAAAAGTTAACATTTATTTAGAAGAGAAAAAGATTACATAAGCAATTCTCCCCAGATATCTGGCACTAACTATTGCTTGCAAGCAGGAGGTCTCACACGAGAACGTATTTCAGCGGTCGGTGTAAATGGCGTCTCCGAGCAGTAAAAACACTCAGTCTTTATACACATGAAGACCGTCCTCAGTGCCAGTTACAAGAAGCTACAAATCAGGTTGAGATAAGGTGAAGATGAGGGTAACACACAATGCTAGTTTGTTCGAGCGTCTGTGAGAGCAAGTTAACTCCCTTCTTCAGACACAGCTGCATATGGAAACTTTAAATCTTTCGGCTTTTGCACATCAGGGTCAAATACAGACACTTCAGACACAGGTTTAGCACAAGACAAATGTCTTGTTGTGGAATAACAACCATTCAAAAAAGATGTGCATATTTAGAGACAGACATCGGTTGCCTCTGATAGGAAGGATTTAATGACAAGAGGAAATACTGTAATACAGTGTTAATTTCACGTCGACGAAAACTATGACGAAAATTTTTTGGTAACAACCTTTTAATCCATGACTAAAACGAGACTAAGACGTTACTTAAATAAAAACCATGACTAAATCTATTCTAACTTTCGTTAACGAGACGAGACAAACATGTTTTTTCCCCCTAAAGTCGCCCGCAGCTGACAGACAACAGACAGGAAAAGTACGGCAGTTATTAACGTGTCATGGTGACGTCATCCACGAACCCAGAACGCTCACTCACATCGGTGCAGGGGTGGTTCTTGTGCACCGACTGCGGACCGCGACGACTATTTTACGCTTCGGCGAGTTTGAACATGGCTTCGTTATGTAAGAATACGTGTTCAAGATTTGGAGCCCGGTCGGGGTTATCAAAAATTCAGCCGAATGACTTCTCTCGTTCTGGAAAATTTATTTGTCAGATCACAGGTCAAGTATCAGCGCTGCGTTTGCAAAGGCAGGAGCAGTTCAGGCAGCACACAGGCCGGAAGAACAACAACTAACATCAGCAAGAACATCATGTTTTATAACCCTTGAAAGACAGAGAAGGAAATATTCCTATTGGCCCTAAACTGGCGCAGAGGAGGACCTTCCACCTCCCGCATCTAAGATCCGGTCACATCCAATGTCCAGACTCCTGACTTAACGTAAACATCGTAAACAGAGTGTGTATGTTGAACAGTGTTGGTGTGTCTCTAACCCCCCTTTGGCTGGTAAATCTTCTAGTTGACCCGCAGACCTTACATTCCTCAGCCAGGACATAAACGGACTCCCCATCCTGTCAGACTCGTGTCTGCCTGCTTGGCAGATCCTGCTTACCCCCTTACCTAACTCTTAAATCAAGACAAGACAGCGAACCCCCAACTAAACCCATGAGAAGAACTTTTGATTATCAGTTAGTTTAGCTCAGCTGTCTCGGTTTAGCTGACTGTTAGCAGGCTGAAACCGCGCTGCATAACAGAAACATGAAGACCCGTTTAACAGCTCGGGGCTGTTAACACGTCTAACATAATAAACTCATTGCAGGTTCTGAAGCCTCACGCATTTCAACTATAGTCGTGTTAAACCGTCTCGGCCACCGTACGCTCGTTACTAAGCAACGTAGAGGCGCGCACACGCGTGACAGGTGGAGCCTTTTGATAGAAGTGCGCAGTGCAGGTGAAGGACGTGGCGGCACAGAGCAGGTGGAGGAAAACCCGCAGGACACAAGAGACAAGAACTGGTCATGAAACCAACAAATAAACAAAGACAAAGAGAAAGAAAAGACTGTTGAATGAAAAGTGGGGGTCCAGTTTAGAATGGCTGCTTTATGATGCAGCCAAGAAAATAATGTATTGCACCGATTGTAGGACGTTAAGGTCTCTTTAGTTGGGACGAGTATCACGACTCAGACAGAGACCCAAACGAAGATATGAGGAATAAGGTTTAATGAAGAGGAATACGGGCAGGCAGTGTCGTTGTCGGAGGCAGGCAGGAGTTCGGTGCACGGGAGATCAGGGGTACAGAGGTGGCAGGCCGTGTCGTTGTCGGAGGCAGGCAGGGGTCAGTACACGGGGGATCTCAAGAATCGACGGGAAGCTACGGGGATATAACGCTGGTAAGACCTGGGGCCTGTTTCAGAAAGGAGGTTAAGTGAAAACTCTGAGTATGTTAACCCTGAAATGAGGGAAACTCTTGAGTTTTCTGTTTCAGAATGGGAGGTATGTTAAACCTGAGAAAGCAGAGTAAGTCAAGCCTGTTTCAGAAAGAGAGGTAACTTATACTCAGTCAGTTACCATGGCAACTTACTCTGTGAACCTAACCTGGTCGGGAGCAGGTTTTCTTCGGGAAACCCAGAGTTTATTTCGTCATCTCCCCTTTTTTAAAGAGGAAGTGGTATTTAATCACCTCATTCATTCTTTCGGTATTCATTCATTGCACACATTTCAGTCACGCAGAGCGCATCAAATCAAGTGAATGAAATGGCATGTCCTTTTATGGACGATCCTGTGGATGAAGAGGCTGCATTAATCCGTAGGGAGTTGCATTTACGTCGGGAGAGGATTTTGAGACCCAGAGTGGATTTTTTGTCATATCCATATTCATTTTTATTTGAGCGGTACCGTTTTTCTTTACAGTCAATAAGATACATCCATAATCTCATCCATCCTTACATCAGAAACATCAGCCATCGCGGCCGTGCTCTAACATCCGAGCAGATGCTTTGCGTTGCATTACGTTTCTTTGCAAATGGTAGTTTTCTGTATAACATTGGGGATGCAGAACATATCAGTAAGGCTACTGTTTGCAGAGTTGTAAGGAAAGTGTGCCTCGCTCTTAAGCGCTTTCTCCGAATTTTTGTGCCGTTTCCTGGGCACAAACCTGTGAGAGCCATCAAAGAGGAGTTTCACAGGATTGCAGGTCAGTGATGTATAAATCGGTTTAAATGAGGCTAACCTGATAAATGACGTTCAGTTAAGAGCATATTGCTGCGACCCCTGGAAGTAAACTAATAATAGAATTCCTTTTAGGATTTCCGAATGTGGTTGGATGCATTGATGGCACGCATATTCCCATCATTGCACCTTCCGAAAATGAAGCGGACTATGTCAACAGGAGGTCCATCCACAGTATTAATGTGCAGGTACACTGAAAGCCTACCGTTTCTAATGGTCAAAGACTACATCACAATACTTTAACATGTCTCATTCTTTGCATTGTCAAGATCATATGTGATGCTGCACATCTCATTACAAATGTGGAGGCCAAGTGGCCCGGTTCTGTTCATGACTCACAAATGTATCGTGAGTCAACGCTGAGCAACAGACTGGAAACTGGTAAGTAAATGCATGTATTTCAATGTATGCACTACACACTTACTGGGGAACTTCTATGCAGCTCTAAAGCAATGTGAACTTTCTTACAGGAGAGATTGATGGCTTTCTGCTGGGAGATAGGGGTTACCCATGCCGACCAACACTAATTACCCCTTACCCAGAACCTGAACCAGGCCCCCAGCGCCGCTTCAATGTGGCACACTGCAGGACGAGAGCCCGGGTGGAGATGACCATAGGCCTGTTGAAAGCACGTTTCCAGTGCTTACGTCAGATAAAAAATACCTGTTTATACTATACTAGATTTAAACTTAGATTCTATAGGCTACTCCACATAAAAAAGGTGAAGAAATGTGAATGTGTAGATTGTTTGATAGACACATAATATTAACATTACCTCTGTAGGCATCTCTGTGGCAGCAGAAACTGTTTCTTCATCCCCATCATCCTGTGAAGATGAGCATTTGAGTACACTTTATAACACTATTTGTAATAATTTCTGGTGTATTGAGTAGGCTACTGTGGTTCTGTTGGGACAGGAGGCTCCAAAAGACTAATTTTACCATCAGAATCTGTTGGGACCAACGAAAAACCCACCCCAAAGTAAAATAAATGGAAATATCACAAATAGCCTATATAAAAACACAACACATAGGTAGACCTCTTACATTTTATGAAGGCACTTAAATCTTCTGCAGAGAAGACTGGCAGAGTGACTGGCTCTGATGAAGTCCCTCCAGGAATTCCCTCAGCCATTGGCCTTCCAGTATCAGGCTCAGGGCCATCTCCTCTGCATTTGTCAGAGGTGGTGGTGCAGGTCCTCCCCGTTTTGCGAGCCTCTGCCTTCTTTCTGTTGGCTGAGTAGTCAAATGAGAATGAACATTTAGACCCATGTCAAAATGCTGCTGCACTGCTAGACACTGATGCTATTTAGTTATTTATATGTCAAATGTTTGTAAAGTCAGGTAGACTACAACCATGATATGTTCAAGCCTTACCTTATTGAATTATGTTTTTATATTTCATTTTCAGCTGCTGCCATGTTCTTTAATGCCTGCAGGATTGCACCTACATGAAAATTAAAATTAGGTTGAATAACACACTGTTCTTCCAGTTTCACTTCTGATATTATAACAGTTGGGCAAGTCACTTATATTACTAACTACAACTGGCTTCTTCAACAGTGTAATTAGATTAATGTAATAATGACTATCTCTAGAAAGTATTGGTCTACTTATTACTAATTACTTTCTAAATCCCATATCAACCTCAACCACTTGAATAATACAAGGAGAGACAAGAAACTGCACTTTTAATGCTTTCAAATAAACATTATACAATTGCATGAATTATTCTTGAAAAATATATCTTTTAAAAAATTTGATGTTAAATCCACTATTGTTTTATACAGAATTGCTTTATAGTTTATGCAGCATTTAATGCAATTACATCAGATTTTACTTTAAATTACGGAATTAAATTACAGTTTTTAGATTACATAGAAATTAATTACACACAACACTGTATAACAGTAATTCAAATGTAAACTTACGCATTGACTCGAGCAGCTATTTTCTCCCAAGCTAACTCTCTGTCCTTCACCGCTGCAGCCGTGTTGCTTTTTTAAAAAAATATATGTTCGTACTCTCCATATGCTTGCATAAGCACATCCAGTTCTGCTGGTGAAAAATATGAAGACCTCTTTTTGTCTGGCGCTGTTGCCATGGTGACTCGTAATATCTGCGCTCCATTGATAATGGCTTTTTATAGTTGTGGTGCACGCGCTTAACTCAGAGTAGGTCAACTCAGAGTTGATTGAACTAACTCATTTCAGCTGTTCTGTAACCGAAAACTCAGTTTCCCATCTCAGGGTAAGTCAACTCAGAGTTCAAGTTTTAACTCAGCGTTGGTTGAACCTCCTTATTGAAACAGGCCCCAGGTGAAACACACAAGACGAACTGGCAACAAGAACAGGGAGAAGACACAGGTTATATGCCCAAGGGATAATTGACAAACAGGGAACACCTGGTGTGGGAGGAGACAGGGGAAAAACAGGTGAAAACGGGTGAACACAATTAGGGTGTGACAACGAACAATTTCACAGTGGAAACAATAAAGGACCATGAAGTTTCAAAAGCATTGCAAGTAAACAGACAAAGACAACAAAGTGTTGTGTTTAGATCCCTGGTCCTCATGAAGTTGTTACACCTTTGCCAATTTGTTAAATTGCCTTGCAAATAAATGCTTTGCTATTGGTTAAAATCCAAATCCTTTCCTTTCACATGTCATTTATATCAGCTCACACAAACACTTCAACCATTTGTTCTTGGCCCGGCTCCTCCGTCACATTTTACAACCCATTTTGGCCCGGCAGTCAAAAAGTTTGCCGACCTGCTATAGACCTGTCCTAGGAGGGACATCTAATGGACAACCAAGTACTGCAAGCTAGACCATTATGCAGTTGTAGACACAACACAGGGGGTCCCTGGACCTGAGAAGGGAAGAAAAGGAGTTTAATATGGCTATTAAATGGGACTAAAACTAATTACATTTTAGTCTAGTTTTCGTCGACGAAAAGTAGACAAACTAAGAAGGATTAGAATGACTAAATGTGACTAAAACTAATATGCATTTTTCGTCTAAAGACTAAGACTAAATCAAAAATAGCTTACAAAATTAACACTGTTGTAATATAACTGATGTCATAGATGGGAGTGTCACGTGTCATGTAGGGTCCATTTGTTTAGATGGAACACCCTTGTGGTGGCGGGCGTGATTTGGCTCGGCTGCAGAGGGGACGGAGAAGGGAATGGCTCAGGGAACGGTGCCAGGTGGAGGCAATTGGCCTCAGCTGAGCCAGAGGACCGGCCGTTCACGTACAGGCAGCGGCTCAAGGATGCCGTGAGCAGATGGCTGCTGCCTAACGGCGACGGGGTGGAGTGGAAGCAGTGATGGAGAAGGTGGTGTTGGAGCAGTTTGCAGAGGGGCTCCCGACCCGGACGGCAGCGTGGGTGAAATACCACCGCCCGCCGACCCTCAGAGCTGCCATCACCCTTGCGGAGGATCACCTGGCGGTGCACCCCGGCAGACAGCGGGACCAGGGGGGTACGCCATCCCCGGCCCGACCAGCGCAACGGGGAAGGGGGCAGCAGCCGGCGGCGGAGCGACCCGTGCCGACCCCACGACGGACATTGTTCCTCCCGGCCCGCTACTCACCGACCGCAGAGAACACCGGTGCCCTGGGCACAGTGATCCGGGTTGCTGGCGTTCCAACACCCTTCCCCGGCCCGGGAGCGTCGTACCGCGTTCCGGTAAGGATCCAGGGGGGTATACGCCAGGCGATGGTGGACTCGGGCTGCACGCAGTCTATGATTCATTAGAGCCTGGTTCGGCCGGGGGCATTGGTGGAGGCAGACCGGGTGAAACTACGGTGTGTGCATGGGAATGTTCACGTGTATCCTGTGGTATCTCGACTAGATCTCGACTCTTCGCTGTCCTTGCGCCGAAATGGTGGAACGAGCTCCCTGAAGACATCAGGACCGCAGAGAGCCTTCACATCTTCCGCCGCAAACTAAAGACACACCTTTTCAGACTCTACCTCGACTAAAGACTAACAAATTGTAGCACTTAAATTGTACTTGTAACGTCACTCATCTATAGCAAATTGCACTTGTTTCTTGTTCTCCTGAGTTTGTACCCTATGGTTGAATGCACTTATTGTACGTCGCTTTGGATAAAAGCGTCCGCTAAATGACATGTAATGTAATAATAATAATAATAATAATCGGTGGAAATTAGGTATGAGGGGAAAAAGCATAGAATGAAGGTCGCGGTTAGCTCCCGCCTGACGCACCCCGTCATTTTGGGTACAGATTGGCCGGGGTTTGATAAGCTAATGGGGGGACTACGGGGGTGCGTTCACGACCGACAGGGTTATGCGAGATGTGCGCTGTGCTCAGCGGTGACGCGGGGTCGTCCGACACTGCAGACGGGGAGGGGGAACCCGCGGAGCCTCCCTTGGAGACTCCGCCGGCTCCCGAGTTTCGCTCCATGGAAGATTTTCCACTCTTAACAGTCTCGTGACGATACCCTACGACCAAGTGATACGAGTTGATGGTCATCTGGTGCGCCCTGATGCAGCGCAGTCATTTCCGCACTTTTCGTTGATTAGAGACAGACTGTATAGAGTGAGTCAGACGGGGCAGGAAAACACTCAGTTGCCGGGAAATGATTTTCCAGGCGGCTCGCTATAACCCGATGGCTGGTCACATGGGATACGAGAAAACACTAGACCGGTTAATGACCCAATTTTATTGGCCAGGCATCCGGGGGGACGTGCGCCGCCGGTGCGCGTACTGCCCGGAGTGTCAGTTAGTGAACGCTCCGGCCATTCCGAGGGCGCCGTTGCGTCCTCTGCCGTTGGTGGAGGTTCCGTTCGAGCGGATCGGCATGGACCTCATCGGGCCGTTTCACCGGAGCGCACGCGGATATCGCTTTGTGTTGGTTCTCTTGGATTACGCAACGCGTTATCCGAAGGCAGTGCCGTTGTGCAATATCTCTGCAAAGAGCTTCGCGCAGGCTCGGTTTCAGGTCATCTCCCGAGTTGGAATCCCTAAGGAGATTCTGACTGACCAGGGCACCACGTTCATGTCGCGCACACTGAGAGAACTTTACGGGTTACTGGGCATTAAGTCCATTCGTACGAGCGTGTATCACCCGCAGACGGACGGGCTGGTGGAACGCATATGATAATGATGGTGATGATGGTTGTAGCTGGTTGTCATCTACGGTCCACTACGGTTACCGAACGTTTTATCTCAGAAATTCGACTTTCTATCCCCTTACATTAATGCAGAAATGGGCTTCTATAGTTGTGTGAATGCATCACTCCAGCCAATCCAAAGACGGGGTTTGTAACCAATCAGATTTAGATACCATGGTGACTGGCTCCGCCCCCTTACTGTCAAAAAGAAAAACAGCGAGCGCGTAGAAAACACCTTCGAGCGCGAGCAGAGACTAACCTCGCAAGCGAGGAAGTTCACGTTTCGCGAGAGGGCAAATATCTCGCGCAAGATGGACTTTTGCTCACGCGAGACGGACATTTGAGTCCTTCATAACACTTTCAGACAGTTACAATTAGAGATTATGTTATTTAACCTCATAGTGTAATCTCACTGTGTAACCTCACAGGACGCCTTCACCCGCTACTCCTCCGCCTACAAGGACTTTGTGGAGGCAGTCAGGTTCCACCGGGCATTTGAGGAGGCGCGGGCGAATTCCCTCCAGCCCGGTCAGCAGGGACGGGCCCTTGTTGGCTTCGGGGACTTTAAGTTTGAGTCCCTGGAGAGCCTTTACGAGGCAACGGACAACAAAAAGATCCGGTGAAAAAGATCATTATTATTACTATTGTCACGTTACTGTGGCGATCGATCATCAGAATCATGTGAGTGTTAATTGTTTGATTTGTGCAGTTTTGTCAAATACCTCCGGAGGACGTCACCAGCTCCAGGGACGCAGAAGGAGAACGCCGTCCAGTATGTGCGCAACAGAGACAGACAGAGGATGAAAGATGCTGCTGGAGCATCTACCTCCTCCACCACCTCCAGCAGCAGCGCAGCCTCTGCATCGCCCGCAACCCTGAGAGCCAGGAGTGCATCACAAGTGCTTTTTGTAATGTTGTCTCAATCATTGCGTGTCATTTATCGTGTGTCATAATAGGCCTCTTGGTCCAGCGCTTGTGCCGTTTGTCTCTATCTGCTGTGGAGATGCAGGCCCAGGTGAAGAAGCTGGTGGCCCCTAAGCCTGCATCTACAGGTCAGTCCAGCCTCAGTTATTTACTGATGTTCCACTTGATCTACGCTCCCGTGTTCCTGGTTTATTTTCTGTCATCATGTGTCTGCAGCCTCCCACTTCAGCCCCTTCCGACCAGCTCTGTCCTCCCCCCGGTCATCTGTGGAGACTTGAGATGAAGAGCTGGTCACGGAGGTAGTTGACTTGGAGACAGACGTGTAGAGTAAAGTCATAAACAGGAAACACTTTGTTCACAAACAGAAGTACTAAAAAAAAGCGTCAACAACCAATATGACTTTAAAACGTTTCTTGATCAGAGGACGAAAGCAGATGACTGGTAAGTTTTGGGTCAGCGATTTGATGATCATCTTGGATCAATAACCCACCTCTACAAATAACATTGTCTTTTTCACTGTGCTTTCATCAGTGGCTAGCTCAACATCTGCATGGCTAACTAGTTATCATCTCACCCTGACTTTCTCTCTTTAAAACCACCTCCTCATCTCTTGTGGTGTGTAAATGCAGCTCTTTGTCAGTCTCTCAGTATTAACAGTATTAATAATAATTCATCTTAATCTCAAGCGTTTACGTTACTCAAACATTTATTTTACCTTGCAAAGGCCCCTCTTTTGCTCCTGCCACCACCCGCTGCTATCGTCGCCACCTCCTCCTCCTCTTCCTCGGCAGCACCTCCTCCTCCAGGAGCTGGTGTCTCTGCTCTGCTGGACAAGCCCACAGACGAGGAGCTGCTGGAAGCCTCGCAGGAGATAGACGCCCTGATGGAACTTCCTACAGCCCTTGTCGTGGTTCAGCCTGCAGGGACACCGGCTCCCTTCCTCCCTTCCCCTCCATCTTCTGTCAGTGAGGTGAGGCAGTATCTCTAACACGTGAGACCGCAGGTGTCCCTGCTGATTGTCTATAGATATTAAAATGGTTTTATGTTTGTGCTGTCATCTCACCAGTTGCTGCCTCAGTCCTGGAGGACAGCTCTCACTGTGGAGCAGCAGCAGTGGATCGGATGGGTGCTGTTTACCAGGGACAGCCAGTGGAGGCCTTGGCTCGTCGGTGAGCTCAACCTCTGTTGGCACCCCCCCAATCCCGGCCGGTCTACAACCAGCCTTCCGCATCCCCCGACCCCTTCTTCACATGTCGGCTGTTCCTCTAGATGCCACACCGGATTTGCAGCTGACATGCCCCTAGCCTAGGGTCCTTGATCAAGGCTGGGCTGTACAGGACCATCCGGAGGGTCCTGGACATCGACGGCTGGTACCTCTGTGCCCATGAGGTACCTGGAGTGCCGTCGATGTAAGAAGGTCGGAGGGTGGTCACAGGGCATCATCAGGCAGCTGTCCCCCACCCATAGCTGCCAGTTCCCAGCTGTACTCACGTACAAGTAAGGAGGCATTTCTTCACCATTTGTGTTGAACATCCCGTTGGAGGTGCAGACTCAGCTCTACGTGATGTTGGCGTTCTGCAGGCTGTCCTGTGACATGAGGGTGGTGATACAGCTGAGGTCCCGCACTCTGCGCAACAGTGCCAACCAGCTGTACAACACCCTGCGGGAGAAGCACTCCTGGATGCGGAGAGCAATCCAGTACCTCAGCGTGTGCGAGTGATTCCTGGCCTTGGGCTCGGCGAGGGGGCAGATTCCACCTCTGCCATCCCCCGTCTGGCTGCTGACTGTATACAGCTACGACGTCCTGGCGCGGCTGGAGGAGTACAAGGCCAGGATCACGTCCACCTTAGGGTCCATCTTAAAGATGGATTCCACCAAGGCGGCGAGTGCAGTCTGTCAGTTTCTTTTCCCTCCAGCTGCTGTGTGTTTCTCACATTAACTCTCAGAATCTCTCTGCTCGTGGGTATCTTCTCCGACACGGCCGCCTGGGCAACCAACGTCGGCAATGAGCACGGGCAGGTCCTCATGAGCGTCCTCACTTGCACCGAGAGCGCTGGGGGCCTGTCCAGGATGGCGGCGGGCTTGATGAGGCAGTACCGACTGGCTGGGGCGACGCTTCCCATCAGGTGTCGACACCGAGAGCCACGAGCTGTACCCCGCCTTCATGGGGCAGCTGTCTCACTGCATCTTTGAGGTGGACACCGGAGATGCACGCCGTCTCGCAGAGGCTAAGCGGTCCCGGCTGGAGGGGAAGCACGGGATGGTTGGACTGACCGACGCTGCGGTGATCCAGAGGATCTCCAGGGAGGAGTGGAGGCTCCACTGCCGTTGCAGGACACGTGGGCCTGAGGAATCGGCCCTCCTCGACACCTTCGGTGGACCGGCAGGACGCAACAACCTGGGCATCCCGTTGCTCAACAGTCTCCGCTTCCAGGACATATGGAGTACGCAGAGGACCCACCACAGCTGCATCCAGGACCTGCCAGGTGTGCAGCTGTAAACCCAGATGGGCCGGCTGACCAAGGGAGGAGTCAGCCTGCCCGTTTATCGCTGCGCAAGGGGCTCCACCTCTCTGGAGTCCTTCCACCTCCACCATAACTGGTTCATCCCAGGTACCGGCATGTGTCTCACAGCTTGTGACAAAATGTACTCTCCATTTACAGTGCCAAGCACTTCCAGGCGTTCCTGCTGAATGGACTGGTGAGGTGGAACGAGGACCGCACAGCAGCAGCTGCACCACCACCGGCTGCAGATGAGGGACGGCTGGGACCTCTGCACTCCTACAGTGGCCACCTCAAGCACGTTGTTAACCAGAAGAGCCAAAGAGTGCTTGGTCTTCAGGTGGTTAAGGACTTCACCGAGCTGGCTAAGTACACAGGTATGCGATGTGAAAACACCTCATTTCATAACAGAGCAAAACGAGCCGTGACTGATTCCTTCTCTGTGTGACAGGGGAGCACATCGGAGTTGAGTACCTGTACCACCAGAAAGGCAAAGTGCTTGAGGACGTCAGCCTGGACCCTGACACTCCGGACGAGGCTCCTGCCATCGAGGCGCTGGAGGAGGACGAGGATGAGGGCATCGAGGAAGACTTCGGGCCCGATACTCCATCCTCCAGCGTGGCAGCATCCCGGTCAGGTGATCCAGCTGACGCACCGTCTAAGCCATCCCGTTTTGGTCAAGTTGCCCCTCCTGAGGCCCCAGAGGTTCAGGACCCTGATCCCCAGCAGCCCTCCTCAGACTCTGAACGAAGTTCACATACTGATGATTGTGAGATCGAGTCTCTTACAGCACTGTGTTTACTGGCTTTGTTCCTCCTCGTTTCTTCTCAGGAGAACATCCAGGGTCCTGATGGCCAGCCCGGGTACCAGCACGTCCTGAACCTGGCCCAGGCGCTGGTGGAAGGGAGGAACCTTCTGGGGCTGCCTGAGAGTAGGGTAGAACGACTCATCCTGCTTTGGACTCGCTTGGCGGAGCAGGACAAGCGGCGAGTCGACTACCCTCCCAGATACCGGGAGAGGCAACCAAAGAGGCGGTTCAAGGCAGCGAAGGGGAAGAACACCTCCTGTGCTGGAAAGGAGAGTCTCCAACGATGAGACTCCTTTAGAGCAGGAATCTTTCCTCTGGTACATATGTGCTGTGTACTGACCCACACTCTGCTCCTCGTGACTTTTTCAGCTGCCTCCTCGGGGTCAACTCAGGGCCTTCCACCTGGCCAGCGCCAGTCGCCTGGTGGAGGCCACCAGAACTAATAACTACCCCACCATACACAAGCACTCACATACACACAACCAGAGTGACACACCCCCCGGGTGAATCAAACACAGGGGTACATATACTGACAGAAGAGCATGATGGGATTGGAGATGAGTGGAAACAGCTGAACCGGGTAACGTGCGGGGGTGGAGCCAAGATGAATGGAGATCATGGATGATCAGTACCACCTGTATGAACACACACACAGAACAGGGGACGTAACAAGCTCTTTGAGCTGAACCACAGGACCCTGATCCAGTGGAGTTTAACGTGAAGCTGCTTTGACGGATTCTGGTCTGCACTTTGATTTATCGCTGGATTGAAGAGCCTGACGACATTCTGTGTTTGTCTCCCAGGTTCTCTCGAAAGCAGAGCGGGGTGGTCTCGGCTGTGCTGCAGCAGGGAGCTGCTGTCACTGCTGTCCCTGCCGAGCCTCTCGTTCCTGTCAAAGGGCTGTCCTTTGTTCAAGTGGGACAAGGACAGCCCTTTCTATTAGAAGCCAGGGCCCTCATCCAGCCGGCTTCCTCCACTGCTCCTTTGTGTCTTCCCTGGTCCTGCAGGTCCGCCTCCTCAACACCCAGAGTGTGCAGGACCACTGTCTGGAGGAAGAGGGGGGCGGCCGAGGCGGCGGCGGCTGCTGCTGGTCAGTTGTTGCCACCTAAAAATCCCCGTCAACAGTACACCTGCTCCAAGTGTGGCCAGCCCAAAAAATTAGAAACTGGCCACACTCGGCTCTACGGTGTAGCCTATTGTGCTGCTGTCGGGGGCGAGACTGTGGAGCAGTGGAGGGAGGAGGTCCAAAATGCACATAGCGGGGGGAAATGAGGGTTTTTATTTAGGGTTGTTTTATTTACAGTTGTTATAGTGTGTTGTTATTGTCATGTGTTATTTAAGCTATTAAAGTGTATTTTCTGCACTTAGTTTTGGAAGCTTTTTCATTTCATACATACCTGTCTATTAGGGAAATCTCCATAACTGCCATCATTTAACACACTTTGATTGCAACTTGCTGGAGGCGGGACTCGAACCACAGATCTTCTGCATCACAGCCCACATCTGGAGCACAGCTAGCCCCTCCTCCCCTCACCTACTATTTTTGCAACCAAATTGCCAAATTTCAATTTTCTCTATATCTTGTGTGGCCCTCTGAGGATTTGTGTAGTTGTTTTCGTCTCTCCTCCTCCCCTTCTCTGTTTCCCTTTGCAGGTGCTGTGAGCGCTAGGGGCCGTGCCTGGTTCCCTGCAGCGGACGAGGCGCACCTGCACTCAATCCTAATCATCCCCACTATAAAGATCTGGTCCGCTCAACAAGCCAACGCCAGATTATTCCATAGTTCTTGGTAGTTGTTTCGCTCAACCTTCACATCGTGGACTAATTCCTGCTTTTTGCTTGCTTCATGCAGAACCTTCCGTGTGCCTCTTCGCTCGGCTGTCATCCTCGCCTCTCCGTGGATCCTCCACCCATCTGCACCCTGCCGCTCCAGCCTGCACCTGCCTGCAGTCAATAAACTGTTGCCTTTTTTCACTACCTACCACAAACGCTAACACCCCCACATCCTTGTATGCAATCAGACATTTGTGCGTTGCTTTTATACAATGTTTGCACTTTCTTCTTAATTGCTGTAACATGTTTACACAGTTTGATTCAAAATGTGACACATTTTAAAATAAAAATGTTGGCAATCAATGTTTTTCATTTCAGTGTTGTACTACTTTTTATATATATATTTAAGTTTTGACTTAACACCATAAAAGAGTGGACATTAAAATTCAGTTGTATTTTACCCCACATGGGATTAATATTTTAACTCCCACAAATGTTCAGGTTTAACTTCAGAAAACAGTTAAATCAACTCTCGGAAAACTAACTTTTCCCTGGAGTACATTCGAGGGTCTCACATGTACAATCAAAATGTAGTTGATTCAAACTCCCAGAGTTTATTACAAAGGCCGGAATTATCGCCGTGTTAAGTTTGGCGATCCAAATCTCCGCTCGCCACCTTTGGGCTCCTGACCAGCCCATTCTGGAATCCAGGCCTGAAATCCTAGTACAATGAAATGTTTCTATACAATATCGATGCTGTTTTTGTCTGGTTTTTAATGTAGTCCTTTTATGTCCTATCTATATCAGAGCACATTGTGTGCATTGGATTCCATACAGTAGTTTTGTGGATTCCAGGTGGAAACGTTGGTGGACTGGGGCCCTGGAGGTTCGTAAGTCTATTGGTCAAGAATTTAATGGACCTAAAATATGGGCTCTTTGGAGATGTCTTTCCACTCTGAAGTGCTGCATGGACCAGGAGGTCTTGAAGGTTAGTATTTCTACTATAAGCTGTAATCAGAGGTCCTGTAGTTTTTGAAAAATTTCAGTGTACTGTAGTCTTGCGTTGTAGCGACATGGGAGAAAACGTGGAGACAAAAAGGGACTAACTGAGCATAGGATCCCCACGCACCTCTGTTCTGATGGAGCACAGAAACGTCCTGCTGTAGCCCCTCTTTCTAAGAGCTTTAAAAAGAACCTTTGTGGCCTCTGTAGCATCCTCTGTCTCCGTACAGATTCTCGTAAATCAACTGATCAGTTGTGATGTAACGATCCCCCTGAATGTGTGCCGTGGGTGGTAACGTTTTTTATGTAAAAGGGCATGTGTTTCTGTAGTTTTAAAGTAGACCCTGGTGACCAGGGAATTTTTCTTATGGTTTTGAGATGATCTGATCTCTTATCTGGTTGTAAATTATATTTGACTGATGTTTTGATGATGGCCATTAAGGGTCTGAATGAATTGTACAAAATCTGTTTTCGAACGCATCCAGATTCCAAGATATCTCAGATAAAGGCGAGGTGTTTTCTCACATTGGGGCAGGATAGTCTGCTCCCAATCTGCCATATAAATATTGGCATATGAGGGGGCAAATCTAATTGATACAAATTATGATATATTGTTGTTTTCAGAAGTGATGTTACGAGATGTGCAGACACTTCGAAGCGTGTGTCGAGTAATGGAGTGTGAGGTGTGCAGACAAGTGTGTGGATCCAATTCCACGACTCGGAGACACAAGAAGGTGCAGTTAACCAACTTTACTGTCGGATGGCAGTACAAACACGGGTATAATAACCCAACAGGCAGGTGCAGAGTTCGTAAAAATTCCGGTCCAAGGTCGGTACACGGGCAGGCAGTCGATCGCAAGGCAAGGTATCCGGCAGGGAAAAGGCAGAGACGTAACTCGTTAACCAGGCAGGGATCGGTAACAGGAAGGCTATCAGGAATGAATGCTGAACGCTAGGTACATGGTGTATCAAAGATGAACTGGCAACGGAGGACAGGAACCCACAGACTAAATACACCGGGTGATGAGGGCCAGGTGCAAACAATCAGGGAGGAGCTGACAATCACCCAGGTGGAACCCACACACATGAGGGGGGGAGTGAGGAGTCTGAAATGAGAGCAGAGGTGAGTAAACTATAACAACACATAACCGAAGAATAAATTATAAATATCCAGCCAACTTAACTTAATACTCAGGGCTGGACATAACATGGAGGGGGCGTTTCCTCGAAGCGTTTTCCTCAAAGCTATTTCCGTGACATTTGCTGTCAAACCTCCCGGCAAAATCTGAACCACTTCCCGAAGCAGTCACGTGGTACAGCCGGGCTTCGGACGTCATCATTTTTGGAAGCGAGCCTCAATACGCGCTTCGAGGAAACGCCCCCTCCATTATTCGACACACGCTTCGAAGCGTCGGCACATCTCGTAACAATCACTTCTGAAAACAACAATATATCATAATTTGTATCAATATTTTTATTGAAACGTCAGCCAGCATACTAGTCAGTCAGCTAGTCAGGTAACAAGATCCATTTTACACTTCTTTAAGTGCGAGCAAAATTTAATGTGATATGCATAATAGAAATGTAACATAACTTACTTGCCACGTCAATAATTTTGGCTCGGTGAACCGGCCAGGGTTGGCGGCCTTTTCGTCATTCCACCAGCTTCTCGTTTTGTTCAGTCGAGGCAAAAAATTCTTGAACTGAAAAATTCCAGACACAGTCCATCGCCAAAATACTATGCGCCCCACTATCATCACCCTCAGTCCATAGCGGAACGCTGATGTCTCCATTTTTAATACTTTTTACTTAGTCCCAGCCGTTATCTTTCGGCGCGAAAGATAAGTTGGCACCTGCATGTGAATGACGTCATCCACAAGCGGCCCAGCGCGGGTGATGATGTAATTCGCATGCGACGCTGTAGCGGCCGATCGGACCAGAGTGGATACATGCTTGCCAGTATGCTTTACGTCTGTGGTACGTTACAAAAAAGGTAACGTACTGGATCTCCCCTCTTTCTTTCTCTTCTTCCTCTCCTCTCTTTCCTCTCCTTCTTGTTCAGCCCCATTCTTTTCACCTAATATATTTCACATCTCATCTCAGCTAAATTGATGCTTTTTCGTTCTATGCAGTGTATATAACTTTTTAATTCAATTCATTTCAAAATTAAACTTATTAAACCGATTTCCACTTTTTCAACTACTCCCACTACTTAAGCTTCTTCTCATGGCTTTAAGCTATTCAACCAGTTTAGCTTTAGCAATTCAGCTACTCAGCATTCCCACGCATTTTCTACAGTTATAATGTACAGTCTTAAAGGTTTCACCACATGAATGGAATTTACCAATCAGTGTTTTAACATTACCACAACATTTTTGTGGACATTTTGGGACATTTCTGAAGATATGGGTGAGGTTCTTCTACAACTCAGTAAGTAGAACACATGCACACGTCCATTAGGCCTACATATTTCTTGATCAAGGATTTTAATTTTAGGTATCTCACCCAAGAGGACAACCCGGTGTCTACTGCTTCTGACGACACAGTAAGTTGCTAAAAATGGCTAAAATATTAAAGTTAGGCGTTTTTTGTTTTGTTTGTGCATGCACACTAGTTTACTGTAAATCATCATAAGATAATTCCACAACCCAAACTTCTACCTGATGTTGCTTAAAGTAGAGCACAAATTGGAAATAACATATTACTTTATCCGTTCCATATTGCAGCAATACCCATATTTTTAAGTTTTGATTTGTGTGCAAATGCAGCATCTCTCTCAGCTGGCCACATACAAAATCACAGAACGTGTCTCATTGTGTCTTGCCAGATGAAGACAAAAGGGGGCACAGAATAAAAAATAAAAAAATCATTTATGATCTAATGACCAAAAAAAAATCAATGGAAAGGACTGTTAAAAATATAATCAAATACATTTGAGCCGGACTTCAAATGCACACTGCAAAAATGAACCATCTAAATGCAAGTAAAAATTACCTAATTTGAGAAGGTAAAGACTTAAAACAAGTTAATTTATCTGCCAGTGCAGTAAGATTATTACACTTAGTAATACACAGTAAGATTTCTTGAAATAAGAAAAATGTTCTAGGCATCAGAAAGGTGATACATGTCTTGTAATGACTGGTAAAACACTAATTTCAAGCACTGTATTAAGTCAAAAACTCAAAATAAGATGTCCATTCCTTTCTTAATTTTAGTGAAAGGTTCTTAAAAGCAGAACCACTATACAAGACAATTTCACTTAATTCAAGACTGTTCATTATTAGTTTGTGCGGCTTAAAATGAGAAAAAGCATGAATACGATAAAGCACATATCATTGTCAACAACAATTTATTTAGATTTTGTTTTGTGCCCTTTAACACACTTGTTGCTTTTCAAAATATTACATATTCTCAATTACGGAAGCATTGCAACAGAAAACATGTGATATAACTTTGAGGTAATTATGGTTATGTGTCATTGTCACTGAATCAGATTACCTGACATTCAGATACAGAAAAAAGTATTAACAGTTTCAAATTTTCTGTTCATTCCACCTCCTGTAATGTTTGTAAACCTAGTTAACAGTCATTGGCCTCTTAACTTTTTAGATCCAACATTTGCAGCACAAAATATGCTTTGATGATTAAAGGAACAAAGAACAAGGCAATCAGAGAATACTTGAACAAAAAGGAAGAAAGAATTTTCTCTTGACAAACTCCAATGCACACTACTATCGATTTAGAGTACCGCGACAGTGAAACTGGTGGTGCCAGTTATTATAGTATAGTAGTTTAACACAGTGAACACCTCTACATCCCAATAAAATCCTTCCACTCTGTCATGGCTTTTTTGTCTTGCTCATGAATAGAATGCTGTAATATTTCTGTCTGAATGACTGAGAAGAGGGTTGCCACACACTTTGGATAGGTGAGATGCAGAGTGTAGTAGTAAGCCATCAGATAAAGCAAACCTTCACAAAGGTCTTCTTTGGCAAATGTGGTGATGGGAGTGGTTCCAAATGTGACAAGACAGCGGGACCCATCAAAGAGCAAAACAAGTGCAGAGAGTGGTCTCTTCTGAAGGTAGATGGTGGGATCTTCTGTTGGCTAAAAAAAGAAGAAAGAAACAAATCTGAGAAATTTCTTTAAGGGTACAACAAAAAAAACATGACACCACTGTGGTGGTATATGAAAACAAACTGTCCTGTGTTTAAAACACAGGACCAAAAGATATTAAATGATAATCAAATCAAATAATGTCACGGGAAAGACTAGCACTCCTAGTGGTGGCTCAAAAAGCCCTTTTTGTGGACACGGCCCTTGATTGTTCAACAATTTTTGGGAACAAACTCGCCTGAAGGACATGAAGCAATGCCTCACTGGCTTTCCCAACTTCTTCGGTGGGGCAGTTGGTGAAGGAAAGAGGGCGGGAAGTGCCTTGAATAGAGCTATGGCATATTCCACTAGAACAAAAACAAAATAAAAGTAAAGTAAAAAAGTAAAATTGCACCATGGCACAGAAGTCTTCCCATCTCTTCTTTACTTCATCTATGTATGTGATGTTGTCCTTATCCAGGATTCGTTGCAGCTCACTCATCACCTGTAATGCAATAAGTGTTAACACCTGCAATAATGTGTTCACGTGTGTAGTGTGAAGGGGAGTGACCAGTGGAGTGTTATAGTCAGGCAGTGGGGGACCGGCTCTGTTGATGAGCCCGACTGCCGACGGGAAGAAACTGTTTGTGTGGCCGGAGGTCGTAGTCCTGATGGACCTCAGCCTCCTGCCAGATGGAAGGGGCACAAACAGTTTTTGTCCGGGGTGTGTAAGAATATGTGTTCAAGATTTGGAGCCTGGTCGGGGTTATCAAAAATTCAGCCGAATGAATTTATTTGTCAGATCACAGGTCAAGTATCAGCGCTGCGTTTGCAAAGGCAGGAGCAGTTCAGGCAGCACACAGGCCGGAAGAACAACTAACTAACATCAGCAAGAACATCATGTTTTATAACCCTTGAAAGACAGAAGGAAAAATTTCTATTGGCCCTAAACTGGCGTAGAGGAGGACCTTCCACCTCCTGCATCTAAGATCCGGTCACATCCAATGTCCAGACTCCTGACTTAACGGAAACATCGTAAACAGAGTGTGTATGTTGAATAGTGTTGGTGTGTCTCTAACCCCCCTTTGGCTGGTAAATCTTCTAGTTGACCTGCAGACCTTACATTCCTCAGCCAGGACATAAACTGACTCCCCATCCTGTCAGACTCGTGTCTGCCTGCTTGGCAGATCCTGCTTACCCCCTTACCTAACTCTTAAAATCAAGACAAGACAGCAAACCCCCAACTAAACCCATGAAAATAACTTTTGATTATCAGGTGGGAGGGGTCGGCCGCGATCTTTTTAGCTCGCTTCAGAGACCTGGTAGCGAACAAGTCCTGCAGGGACGGCAGATTGCAGCCGATCACCCTCTCTGCAGAGCGGATGACCCGCTGAAGCCTGCCCTTGTCCTTGGCTGCAGCGTACCCGACGCTGATGGAGGAGCAGAGGATGGACTCCATGATGGCCGTGTAGAAGTGGACCATCATCGTCTTTGGCAGGTTGAGTTTCTTCAGCTGCCTCAGAAAGAACAACCTCTGCTGAGCCTTCTTGGTGATGGAGCTGACGTTCAGCTCCCACTTGAGGTCCTGGGTGATGATGGAGCCCAGGAAATGGAAGGAATCCACAATAGTGACGGGGGAGTCACACAGGGTGATGGGGGAGGGTGGGGCTCTGTTCCGCCGGAAATCCACAACCATCTCCACTGTCTTTAGAGCGTTGAGCTCCAGGTTGTTCTGGCTGCACCACGACACCAGATGGTCAGACTCCCACCTGTAGGCGGACTCGTCCCCGCCAGAGATTAGTCCAATGAGGGTGGTCCATCCATCCATCTTCAACCGCTTATCCGGGGTCGGGTCGCGGGGGCAACAGCTCCAGCAGGGGACCCCAAACTTCCCTTTCCCGGGCCACATCTACCAGCTCTGACTGGGGATCCCAAGGCGTTCCCAGGCCAGTGCAGAGATATAATCTCTCCACCTAGTCCTGGTCTTCCCGGGGCCTCTTCCCAGCTGGCCGTGCCTGAAACACCTCCCTAGGGAGGCGCCCAGGGGCATCCTCACCAGATGCCCAAACCACCTCAACTGGCTCCTTTCGGCCTTAAAGGAGCAGCGGCTCTACTCCGAGCTCCTCGCGAATGGCTGAGCTTCTCACCCTATCCCTAAGGGAGACGCCAGCCACTCTCCTGAGGAAACCCATTTCGGCCGCTTGTACCCGTGACCTAGTTCTTTCGGTCATGACCCATCCTTCATGACCATAGGTGAGGGTAGGAACGAAGATTGACCGTAGATCGAGAGCTTTGCCTTCCGGCTCAGCTCTCTTTTCGTCACAACGGCGGTAAAGCGAGTGCAATACCGCCCCGCCAGTCCGATTCTCCGGCCAAACTCACACTCCATCTTCCCCTCACTCGTGAACAAGACCCCGAGGTACTTGAACTCCTTCACTTGGGGTAAGGACACATTCCCTACCTGAGTAGGCAATCCATCGGTTTCCTGCTGAGAACCATGGCCTCAGATTTAGAGGTGCTAATCCTCATCCCGACCGCTTCACACTGACTGTAGAAACGCTCCAGTGAGAGTTGAGGTCACAGACGAAAGATGCCATCAGGACCACATCATCTGCAAAAGCAGCGATGAGATCCGCCTCTCGAACTGTAGACCTCCTCCCCCGACTACGCCTCGATATCCTGTCCATGAAGACCACAAACAAGATTGGTGACAAGGCGCAGCCCTGGCGAAGGCCAACCCCACCGGAAACGCCGACTTACTGCCGAGCACGAACACAGCTCTCGCTTTGGGCGCATAAGGATTGATGGCCCCAGCAAGACCCCTTCACTCCCGTACTCGCAGCACCTCCCACAGTATCTCTTGGGGACCCGGTCATACGCCTTCTCCAAGTCCACAAAACACATGTAGACTGGTTGAGCGTACTCCCAAGCCCCCTCTATGATCCTGGAAAGAGTGAAGAGCTGGTCCGTTGTTCCACGACCAGGACGAAACCGCATTGTTCCTCTTCAATCCTTGGTTCGACTATCGGCCGAACCCTCCTTTCCAGCACCTTAGAGTAGACTTTACCGGGAGGCTGAGTAGTGTGATACCCTGTAATTGGCACACACTCTCTGGTCCTTTGAAGAGGGGTACCACCACCCCGATCTGCCACTCTTTTTGGCACTGTCCCAGACTTCCACGCAATGTTGAAGAGGCGTGTCATCCAAGACAACCCAACACCCATTGCTTTTAGCATCTCTGACGGATCTCATCAATCCCGGGGCTTTGCCACTGCGGAGTTGTTTGACTACCTCAGTGACTTCCACCAGGCTAATTGACGATGATCCTCCTCCGCCTCCAGCTCCGCCTCCACCAAAGAGGGCGTAGTAGTTGTCTGTTCAGGAGTTCCTCAAAGTGTTCCTTCCACCGCCCGATAACCTCCTCTCAGTCGCGGTCAACAGGGTCCCATCTTTACTGTACACAGCTTGATGGTTCCCCGTTTCCCCTCCTGAGGTGCCGGATGGTCTTCCAAAAAACACTTTGGTGCCGACTAAAAGTCCTTCTCCATAGTTACCCTGAACTCCTCCCATACCGCTGCTTTGCTCCATCACGGCAGAGGCTGCTGCCCTTCGAGCCTGTCGGTACACTGCAACTGCCTCTGGAGTCCCACCGGATATCATAACCCGAAGGCCTCCTTCTTCAGTCGACGGCTTCCTGACCACCGGTGTCCACCACGGAGTTCGAGGGTTACCGCCCCTTGATGCACCTAAGACCTTGAGGCCACAACTCACCGCTGCTTCAGCAATGGAGGTTTGAACATAGACCACTCTGGTTCAATGTCCCCTACTCCACAGGAATGTGAGAGAAGCTCCGCCGGAGTGTGAGTGAAAATCTTTTGGACCGGGCCTCCAGACGTTCCCAGTTCACCTCACTACACGCTATTTTTACCGGGTCTGTCCTGAGTCTTCCCCATCCTCTGACCCAGCTCACAACCAGATGGTGATCAGTTGACAGCTCTGCCCCTCTCTTTACCCGAGTGTTCAGAACATGCGGCCTCAGATCAGACGATACGATTACAAAATCGATCATTGATCTTTGGCCTAGGTGCTCTGGTACCACGTACATATGAACATCCTTATGTTGAACGCGGTGTTTGTTATGGACCAATCCGTTGACTAGCACAGAAGTCCAGTAACAAACACCCGCTCGGTTCAGATCAGGGAGGCCATTCCCTCCCAATCACGCCTCCAGTTATCTCCATCGTCGCCCACGTGCGCATTGCTGAAGTCTCCCAGTAGGACTATGGAGTCCCTACTGAGCCCCATGCAGGACTCATTCAGGGTCTCCAAAAAGGCCGAATACTCTGAGCTGCTGTTTGGTGCATATGCACAGACAACGAGGGTGGTGTCATCCGCAAACTTCAGGAGCTTGACGGACTGGTGGCTGGAGGTGCAGCTGTTGGTGTACAGGGAGAAGAGCACGTAATCTTTTGAGCATTCCTGCCTCATCGTGCCGTGTGAGGGCGTTTTTTCTAAAGCTGGGGAAAAAGAAACCGACTCAACCCCAATACTGTGGAGAAAATTATGTTTCTCAATAAAAATCAATAATTTCATGCCCCATCCCATGTGTCCACAAGCACCTCAATATCCTGTCATAAGAAACCTGTCCAAAAGCACAGTCACTCCCTCACTGACCTTTCCTCTGTAAATCACTTCCCACATTCA